>JAPKLW010007085.1:3366-15790 GCA_026898455.1 Plectranthus barbatus
TATATTTTAAATATTTAACATCTTATGAAGTAGAGATGAATCAATATTACTCAAATGTCTTAAATTAATATTACAAAATTTATATTTTTAATAATTTATATTTCAGAATTATATTTCAATCTTATAATAATGTATATTCTAATATTTCAATCATTTATAGTTCCAATACTTTAATTTTTATTTTGAGAAATAATATTTTAATTTTATGTTTTTTAATTTATAAATTAATTTATATATTAAAATTTACTTTTTAATCAAAAATCAAAACCGCTAGTCTGCCTAATCCGACTAATCAATTGAACAATTCACCTAATGCACAGGAACAAGAATCAATTTCTCAACCAGTTACATAGTTTTCGACGAGGTGACCAATGTCTTTCTAACGATTAATCAGCGTCTAGATGACATTAGCAGTAGATTTTTACATCACTGTAATATAGACCATCCAATTAATGTTCTTTTCACCTTTAGAAATCAATAAACTTTCTTTAATTTTGATTATCATGAATGTTGCATACATTTGGTGAGGTAGGTCTGAATCTAATTTTGCAATAAACAGATTTGGTTATTTAATATATATAGCCTATATATAATATAGGATATATATATATATATAGGAGATATCATGAAAAAAAAATCTCGATGTGAGAAAAAATAATGAATCATGTCCATCAGATCTAAAAAAATCAATGGTTGATATTGAATCAAGCAACGACCTGAATACAATCAAGCAATGTCGTGAATGCAATCAAGCTTCTTTCTCACTTTCTCACGTTAAGTGTTTTCTCATTGGATCCGCTCCCTATATATATATATATATAGAGTCAAAACCTTAACTAGCCATTTTCACTATATAAAAATCTTAAATAGCCACTTATATATATATATATATATATATATATATATAGGAGGGATCATGTAAAAAAAATTCCCATATGAGAAAAAAGAATGAATCATATCCATCAGATCTAAAAAATCAATAGTTGATATTGAATCAAGCAACAACTAAAACGCAACGAAGTAACAAAATTTTCAAGCAACAACTAAAGCGCAATCAAGGAACATTGCAATCAAGCAACGACGTGAATACAATCAAGCAATGCCGTGAATGCAACCAAACATCTTTCTCATTTTCTCACGTTAAGAGTTTTCTATATATATATATATATATATAGAGAGTTGTGTTCATTTCCGAACTAAGTACTGTGAATGAACAATGAACTAAATATTAACCATATATTTAAATAATCCAGCGGTTGATATGATGACATGTGTCAAATGAAATTTCTTTTTTAATATCATTAAAGGGTATTATAGGTAATGTATGTATTTTATTATTATGGTCGGTTATTATTATTAGGTAGTAAATATTATTATATTTTATAGTAGATTTGATAATTATGGTAGTTACCTAATTTTTTGGGATTTAATTTATTTAGCTTCTTTTAGGGTTCAATTAATTTGTTAATTCACCCTCTCCTTCACGATCGTCCACCCTCTCCCTCATGATCGTCCACCCTCTCCCACCATCGTCCGGCCACCAGCCCTCTCCCTCACCATCGTCCGGCCACCAGCCATGGCTCTCCCTCACCGACGTCGTCGCAAATGCCGGCGAACACGCCGGCTGTATCGCTGCACGGCGAGTCAGTCGAGCCCGCCACCCTTCGTCAATCGCGCAAAACACCGCTAGGCCAGGAACGCGCAGATCTGCGCTTGGACACACTCCCCGTCGCCGGTCTGAAACCGGACGGCCACCATTCTCCCACTTATTCAGTCGCCGGCACCGGCATCGCTCAGGCAGAGGGAACGCCGTCGAGTGAGAATCTCAACCATTGAAGAAGTCGGACGTGAACTGTCAAAGATTTTATTTTATTTTCTGTCATATGCGATTATCATTTTTATTTTATGTGAGTGTCATTATTTATGAATAAATGTATCATTCTTTGAATCCAACTGACACTTGGTGGATCGCCTTCACGTCTAGATTTTATTTTTTTTCTGTCATATGCGATTGTCATTTTTATTTTATGTGAGTGTCATTTTTTATGAATATATGTATCATTCTTCGAATCCGGCTGACACTTGGTGGATCGCCTTCACGTCTAGATTTTATTATTTTTGTGTCATATGCGATTGTCATTTTTATTTTATGTGAGTGTCATTATTTATTAATAAATGTATCATTCTTCGAATCCCTGTTTAACGAATAATTTAAATTGTTTATACATTTAATGATAATATATTACTGGAAGTTGAGAGAATAACCTTATAATGACACACAAAGTCATAAACAATGACACACAAAGCAATAAACAATGATAACAATTAACTTAAGATTATGGAATAAATCGTGGTGCATTTTTTCTTTCCAATTTATTTGATAATAATGGAAAAAATCATTAATGACAACCAACAAATATGCTAAATATTCGATTAAATTTGTCTAGATCATGAGTTGATCCTAATTGGTAACTGTCCCCATAAATTTCGACTTTCAGTTTTTAATTGTGCGTTTTTTTTTTTTTTTCCTTTTATGCCCTTTAAATGACAAAAACTAGCCTATTTAATGATAGACGGAAAGATTTAATCTGGAACGTAGATGTAAAAAATGGATGGCCAGATTTAGTTCTCTGTTCATTCACAGACACTTGTTCAGCCTAGATCACTCCCCTATATATATATATATATATATATATATGTTCAGTCACGTGGCATTTCAGTACCCACGAATCCCACCTACCAAGTAGCTGCGACTTCCCTTTTTCTTTTGCAAATATGAATCATTTAAAACGATCAATTGGGCGTCGTGTCAACATCACGTGCCATTATTTTTATGAAACATATACGTCCATTATTTATTTTTGTTTGCTGGTTTATTTTTATAACATTTATATCTCTACACATTTTGAATGACTCGTACTAAAAAAGGACTATTACTTTGTGATGAGTAGTTTTCCCACTCAATATATTATGAGAATGAGAGTGATGAGTCATATGTATATCACAAGTTAAAATGTATTTTATATTTTATAGTGAGAACGAGTATGAATGAATCTGAATTATTATAATGTTGCCGATTGTTCACATATATATTAGACATGTAAAACCGCAGGTGAACGGTTCGTTAAATGTATATATAGTGAGCACGAGTATTGTATCATCAAGGATCAAAATGTAAAACACAGGCAAGTGTATAGCTTTAATTTGACTACTATTATTTAGGGAAATGAATGGTTAGGAGTTATTTGTTAGAATATATGCATACCTTATTTTCATGCATGAGTATCGATTTCATATCTTTTGATATTTTCATAGATCAGATTTTGTTCCTGTCTTTCCTAGTTTTTCTCAGTCTATTTAATCTTTGTAATCTACACATTATTGAATGAGAAGATTATTATGTTTTATGAAACATTATCATGGTATATATCAACCATATAGTGATTTCTAACCCTATTTCTAAAATTTCTGCTGGCATTACTTCATGGCAAATGAATCTGATTCCCTCCCTCTTTGCCACCCTTATACATATGATTTCTATTAAGTTGTCATCTTCAAATTATCTTATTTGGCGAAATCAAGTCTCAACGATTCTTTCGTGCCAGAACTTGTTTAGCTACGTGGATGACTCAACACCCGCTCCGCCAGCCACGGTAACAAATATCGGCGGAAGCAATGTCTGAAGTACTTGCTTGTACGACATCTCGTGCGGCTTGGCTCGTTCTGGAAGCTGCGTACAACCATAGCTATAAATCGCGAGAAATTCGTCTTAAAGACGATCTCCATCTTATAAAGAAAGGAGATCAATCTGTTTCCGAATATGACCAGCAGTTCAAATCACTCTGCGATCAACTTGCCGCTATAAAACCCGTTGATGACATTGATAAAGCACACTAATTTCTTTGCGGACTCCGTGCTTTCTTTTCAAGTTTCTTCGTCACGTAGATGGCACTCACACCTCTTTCGATGTTTCGAGATTTATTGTCAAAGGCTGAAAGTTACTCTTTATTTCAAGACTCTCTTCGGACTCCTACATCACCTCCTGTTGCCTTGTACACTTAGCCGCAACAATCCTCTTGTCTTGCGGTCGTGGCTCTGGTGGCCTCAATTCAGGTCGACGTGGTCGTAACGGCTCTCGACGCCTACCGTGGTGTCAAATCTACCATATTGAAGGACATTATGCAACTGCCTATCTGGAGCACTTTCATCCCTCTTCTTCAATTGGCTAAATCTTTCTACGCAGTATGTTTCATTGGACCAACAGACTTTTCAGATTGGTACCTAGATTCTGGTACATCCACTGCCTGTCTGGAGCACTTTCGTCCCTCTTCTTCAACCGCAAATTTGGCTAAATCTGTCTACGCTATATGTTTCATTGGACCAACAGACTCTTCAGATCGGTACCTAGATTCTGGTGCATCCACACATATAACGCCCGCAGATACAACTATGGATTCTTCGCAGTCAAATGATCGAGTGGTCATTGGTAATAACGCCACTTTCTCTATTTCTCGTATTAGACAATCTCGGTTATCCTCATCTGTGTTACTGCAAGATATTTTGATTGTTTCAAATTTAACGAAGAATCTATTATCCATCAGTAAACTAACATCTCATATGCCCGTTGATATTGTTTTCTTTGACCATTTATTTCAAGTTCAGCACCGTGAACACCGTCAAACCAGGAAGGTTCTCGCAAGCGGGTGTCGTAGTCATGGACTTTATGTTTTGGACATTGTTCGTCCAACTTTTCTTGCAGTAGTTAGCAACAGTCCCTCCATCATTTCTTCGATCTCTGGCACTCTCGGCTTGATCATGCTATTTCTATTTTACGCAAGTTAGGTCATCTGTCAGTTTCTTCCTGTTTATCAAAACAATCACTTTGTGAATTTTCTCAGCTTGCTAAAGCTAATTGTTTACCATTTAATTTAAATGGCAAACATGTTTCTCATGTTTTGGACCTTATTCATTGTGATTTGTGGGGACCTACTCCTATTTTATCTACTGCTTAGTAAAGATACTTTGTGGTTTTCATTGATGATCATTTACGCTTTACTTGGTTTTTTATCCTATGAAGCTCAAACCAGATTTTGTATCTATATTCAAACAATTTGTCGCTTTTGTTGAGAACCAATTTCAGGGCACTATTTGCCGTTTTCAGCATTTACTAATCATATTGTGCATGATTTTATTCGTTCAAATGGTATTCACCATCTTCTATCTTGCCCTTATACTCCCGCTCAAAATGGTCGCACGAAATGCAAACATCATCAAGTCACCGAGATTGGTCTTGCAATGTTGTTTCATGTCCGCCTCCCTCTCTCCTTTTAGGTTGATGCATTTAGTGTTGTTGTATACACCATCAACCATCTTTCTTCTCTTATATTACATAATGTATCTCCATTTGAAGTCCTTTTTGGAACAAATCCAAGTTATGCAAATTTTCATCCCTTCAAATATCGTATGTGTCCTTGTCTCCATGATTATTCAGCTGCAAAGTTTTCTCCTCACAGCTCAACGTGTATCTTTATTGGTTATGCTACTAATCATAAATGTTTTCGCTATTTTGATCCAGCTACTCACCGCATTTATGTAATCCGGCATGATCGCTTTAATGAGCTTTCATTTCTTCTTGTTGGCGTCAACTCTTCAGCACAAAACCCCAACCTGGATATATCGATTTTCTTGGAACCACATGTTTCATCACCTGCATTTTCTTCCTCATTTGCTCTCCTGCCTTTGCCACATCGAATGTGTGAACCAACGATGGAGTCTTCTCCTGTTATTGATGCCCCATCGCCTCCTGCATCTCCACCGATGCAACCTGCATCGCCTTCTGCATCCCCACCACTGCAACCTAAAAATTCTGATGCAACCCCTCCCGCCAACTCACCCGCTCCTTTGCCTAGTCACCCTATGATCACACGTGCAAAAACTGGAATATTTAAAATATTGCATATTTTGCAAACTCGCCCGTTCAGCATGCGCTACTAGCTCAATCCAATCCCAAAGGATACAAATCTGCATCTAAGCACCCTTATTGGGTATCTGCTATGGATGAAGAAATGCAGGCACTCCGCTCCAACGCCATCTGGACTCTAGTTCTATGTCCCTCTGGGGCTAATATCGTGGGTTCAAAATGGGTTTTCGGACGAAGTATTTATCTTCTGGAGAAATAGATCATCACAAAGCACATTTAATGTCCCAAAGTTTCTCTCAAATATGGGGATTTGATTTTCCCATACATTTAGCCTTGTTGCTAAGGCTGCCACTGTTCGAGTTATACTTGCTCTTGTTGTTCACCAAAATTGGCCATTACATCAATTAGATGTCAAAAATGTCTCCCTCAATGGAGTTCTCACTACACCGGTTTATATGGAGCAACCTCATAGCTATGTTGATCCTCATTTTTTCACACATGTTTGCCGTCCCTCGAAGGCTCTCTACGGTCTGCAATAGGCGCCGCATGCTTGGTTTCAATAGCTTAGCAATTTTCTTGTGAAAATGGGTTTCAATTCCAGTCGCGCCGATACTTTGCTCTTCCTTTATAATTGTTCTTCTGTTACTCTTTATCTCCTTGTCTACGTAGATGACATTATCTTGATTGGCAATAATTACGCATTTATTTTGCAATTTATTGCTCGCCTGCATTCAGAATTTGCAATCAAGGATTTGGGCGCATCTTGATTATTTTTTATAACTTGAGGTGTCTTATACTACTTCCGATATATTTTTAAGTCAGTCCAAGTATGCCACGAACATTCTTAAACATGTTGAACTTCTTGATTCTAAATTGATGCCTACTCCACTTCTTACAAGCGCCTCATTCACCTCTAATGGTGAGCCCTATTATGACATTAGTCATTTTCATTCTTTGGTTGGTGCGTTAACTATTATATGGCCGAACTTATCTTATGCCGTAAACACTATCTGCTAATTTCTGAATGCACCAACCGTCGAACACATGTAGGCAATCAAACGTATCATCTGCTATACATCAAGGGCACCTCTCACTATGGCCTTTCCTTCCATCGCAATGCTACTCTTGCTATCGCAGCTTACTCGGACGCGGACTGAGCTCATTGCCTCGACACCCGTCGGTCAATTTATGGTTATGCCATATTTTTCGCTCGCAACCTTGTCTCTTGGGGTGCGAAAAAGCAACCGACTGTCGCACGTTCTAGCCGTGAGTCGGAATATCGTGCTCTTGTCCACACGACATTTGAGGTGTTTGGTTATCTTCACTGTTACGTGAACTTCATATTCAACTACCAGCTGCTCCACGTATTTTTTGTGGCAACAAGAGCGCCTTATTTCTCTCTCAAAATTCTCTCTTATAAGCGTGCCAAGCATATTGACATCGATTTTCACTTTATTCGTGAGCTTATTCATGATGGTAAAATTATCACGCAATACATACCATCACATCTTCAAGTTGCTGGTTTTTTCACAAAGAGCTTAGCACATCCTTTATTTGAGTTTTTTCGTCCCAAGCTTCGTGTGGAATCCTTCCCATCACTCGCTTGAGGGGGTGTTAGAATATATGCATACCTTAATTACATGCATGAATATTGTATCTTTTGATATTATCCTAGATTAGATGTTGTTCCTATCTTTCCTAGTTTTTCACTCTTTCTAAGTCTATTTAATATTTGTTATCTACACATTATTGAATGAGAAGATTATCATGTTATATAAAATTCTCATTATATTTGAGAAAAGTTTCAAGATAACCATGAAAACTAAATGAAAAATCAACCTAGAAAAGTTTAGGCCCAGATCATGTGTGGTCAACTTGGTGGCAACTGAGAGATCAAACAACAATTAATCAATATATTTAATTAATAATCTTCATGATCAATTTAGTTCTTGCTAACTAAATACGAGCACTAAGTCAAGTAACACGTGCACATTAACATCTACAATTCTCTTGAGTCACGATTAAATCTTAAATGAAAAGAATTAAGTGACTAGCTCAAACTATAAGTCTATATCCCAACCAAACAATTGATTAGCATGATTGAAACATCAATGTATCTACAAATTACACAATCAATTGATCAACCAACTATGAATCTATGCATTCAATTGAGCACAAACAAAAGCAATTCATAATGCAATTGATAATCTAAGCAAGAAGGAAACATTGATTGGGTGATTCAATCAAATTAAAAGCCCCATCATATGACACTAAACCTAGACCTAATTGTAATTTAGTCAATCATACTAATCATGTTATTCATGTCAAATTCAATTAAAAACATCATAATGAGAGAGATTAAGGTAAAGAAATCAAGTCGTAGTGTAGATCTTCAATTGAAACCAAGAGAAAAGCTTTCAATTGCATACAAATTATCTTCAATTACAAATCTTAGCTTCTCTCTAAACTCAAGTTTGAAACTCTAAAAAGTATGAGAGAAGTTCGCCCAAATTGCTCCATTCATGTATGTTAATTATTACAATATAATGTGTCTTCTTCTTACATGATTCCTTATTTGACATGATCATGATCATGCTGTCTGTTTTTGACATTTTCTATCAAGCTTTTAGTTTACCTCTGCCAATCTATTCTTACTTCATTATTTGACGTTTGTATTTATTGTTTAATGGCTGTATTTATTTTTTTCATTGGTGACATGTTGATTGCGGTTGGATGGGTTGGTATTGAAGCAGTTATGAGTCATGTTTCATCCAAATGTACATGCAGCTGTGGGTATATATATATATATACACTTCAACTTCAACTACAACAAACTAACTGCTACATCTAACTTACTAACAGATTTACATGCCTAATTACAAGATGGTAAAATTCAAGATAGTTCTAGAAGCTACACTATGGTGACTGCCGATTCAAGGGCGATCCGGAAGTCGTGCGAGAGATGCACTGTACCGAAGCCTTTGAGTGAGGGGTATCATTTAAAAAAAAAATAAAAATATAGTAGTAGTATGTTAGTAATTTATTGCAGTAGAAATTTTTAAAAACTAATACAAGATTAAAAAAAGAAAGAAAATTAATTTCTAGCTTAACTAAAAGGTTTAACGGAGAACTTAAACTTATAGAGTTGGTCTCCTGAGAGACAGTCTCATCATTTTTTTATAGTGAGACGGACCTTAATATATCATTTCAATAAGTTAAATACATCATTTTATTTTAAAAAATAACATTATTTGCAACAAAGAAATACATCATTTCTAATAAAGGAACACAATATTTCATTAAATTCGTTTCACAATAAAAATAGTGAAACGTCATTTACAATAAAGAAACATATTATTTCATTTAACTCGTCTTACAATAAAAATGATGAGACCGTCTTATCCGAGAATTTGTCAAATTTATATTTGTCCTATTATTATACATATTTTGTTCAATATAAACTTAAAAAAATCCGATAAGATATTTAGATTTGTTTTTTTCGACTATATTCGATACGACAATATCGATCTATTTCTACTTAAAAACAATATTTACAACTATTTTCACATAATTAAATAATAAAATTCATCTCACAAACTGAAATGTCTCTATCTTTTTTTTAAAAAAAAAAAACTCTATTCACTTCATATGATTTTTGTAAAGGATTTTTTATTATATTCAAAGAAATTTAATTTATTGTATAATGTAAATATATTGTAAAAATCTAGAGAATATTCTAAAATATGGATAGTTTATTATCTTAATAGTCAAGAGTCGATTTCTTTAATTCTTAAAAAAAAAAAATCGATAGTTTGGGTTACTTAAAGAGGTTAAATATTTGTCCTAATACATACATTATTTATAGAGGTTTATTGACAATACTGTTATCATTGCATGAATTGAGAGAGGATTTTTTGGAATTGAAGTCACTGAAATTTTATTTGCAATCAACTATATATGTCACAAAAATGATAGAATGAACTTACTTTGATATCCATTGAACAATTTTTACTATAAAATATTGACTTTGATGATTTTATTAGTGAATTTGTTTCAAAGTTACTACGAGAAATAATTTCAAACAATAATTGTGCGTTTAGATTTTTATATATAGTAGTATTATTTAAGGATTCTTATCAAGTTTATTTAAAAATAGAGCAAGTTCCATATTCATTTGATTGTGAAGTATTCACGGATACAAGTTTTTTTGTGATAAGAGTAAATTTTGTTATTTTGAATAATATAATTAATTTTGAGATGTGTTTATTGCTTCTTTTGTCTCGGTCTCATTTTAACCGGACATGATAATCGATATTTGTGAGTGTAGTAAAATTAATATTTTATTAATATGTGAAGAATAATTTTCATTTGATGAAATGAGACTAATGTAACGGGACAAATAAAAATGAAAAATATGAATAATCTGGAGGGACAGAGAGAGTATATTTTATTAATATTTTTATTTATAGTTGTTGGGGTATCGACAACTCGAAATTTGTATGATGTTGTCCACTTTGGGTCAAAACTCTCACGGTTTTACGTTTGGACATCTCTATACCAAAAAACCTCATACTAATGGAGTTGGGTGACAAGAAATCACTTCCTTTTCTCTCAGATGTGGGACATGAGTTTGTCAAACCCTACAATCATCCCCTCAAACACAAGGACCACAATCTCGTGCCCTTTCCTTCGATCACAATTCATCTTGCATCGCCGTCAACTAACGGGACCTGTCGCCTGACCACTATTGTCAGGAAGCTTTCGACACAAGACACCCATTGTATTGAGTTTTGTTTAGAGTTCCTCCACTCGAGTCTTAATCCGTCTCAACTCATCTTGCACCTCCGTAAACCAACGGGACCCGTCGTCTGACCACCACTATCAGGAAGCTTTCGACACAAGACACCCATAAACGATCCACACTCGAATTGAGGGCTTCCTACATTCACCCCATAGTTCACCACCACCTTGGTCACCCAAACCCTGCTCGAACCAGGGTACCACATGTTCGTTCCATGTACGTTCACCGCACCAACCTGTTGAGGGATCAACAATTTGATATTAATATGATATTATCTATTTTGGGCCAAAGTCCTCATGGTTTTGCATTTAGACATCTCTATCCCAAAAGGCCCATTATTAGGAAACTTTCGACACAATTGTATACGGTTTTGCATTTAGACATTTCTATTCCAAAAGACCTCATACTAATGAAGTTAGGTGGATTCTTACACTACCAAAATTTTGGGTTTTGCGACGGAAAAATTGGTCGCAAATTAGCAATTTTGCGACGGAATTTTTTGGTCGCAAATGCGCCGCAAATTAATTTCTTTCAAAAACTTAATTTCAATGGTCTGCATCCAAGGGGATTCGAACTCGGCACCTCTAGCATGCGAGTTGTACGCATTACTGTTGAACCAAACACACATCTCATTTAATATATGTACTAAAATATATATATATATATATTTAAAAATAAAAAATTTTGCGACGAATTTCGCTAAAATATGCGACGAAAAATTCGGTCGCAAAATTCAAAATTTTATTCCATCGCAATTCCGTCGTTAGTCCGTTGCTAATTCGCGACCCCTTTTTTTGTCGCGAATCCGTCGCAAATTTTCAATTTTTTTGTAGTGTTATATACAAAGAATTACTTTCTTTTTTCTCCGATGTGGGACATGAGTTTGTCAAACCCAACAATAGCTATTAAAAAAAATAAAGGCACTATTTTCTCCGTTTTTGCACATGACCTCCAAAATTACATGTCCGTGCCGATAGCTAGTTCGCCTTGTGTTTGAGTTTATTTGAGCTTCGATTCCTCCTTTGCTAGTACTGACCTTCAGAACTTCAACAGTTGATTTTGCACTGTCCCGTTGGCATAGTTTAGTCCTATTTCTCACTCTGTGAATTCTTGCATTCCATAAAATTATTTTAGTTTGATATAGATTTTTTAATATATGATATACAACATATCTCAGTTATCAAATGAAGACTATATTAATGCCAATTGGCAATAGTCGATGTTATTTAGTTTGCATTATATTAGGGAATTTTTGTGTAAGTGCTCAATTATTTCTACGAAATTAATTTTGTTATTTTATTTTTGCTGAACTTAATTTATATGTGTGTTTAAATGTAAGAAAAGTTAGCTTCAGTTCGTTGCATCTGCATATTATTTTCACATATCTTTTTTCATGACTGCAGCTGCTTTTGGTTCAAATAGTAATAGCATACAACAACCCCAACATCCCTAGGTTTCAAAATAGGGGGGTCATTTGCAAATTACTTCAATTTCTAATAAAACTTTTCACCACTTTTATTATTTTATAATGCATTTTCGAAATCTTATTTATAGTATAATTATCAAGATTTCTAAAGTGAATTTGCAAATTGTATTCATTTCCGTTACTTCAAAATTCTCAATATAGACGGATTTTATTCTGCCATCCAATTTTATTTTTCACTCTTTTGAAATGAATAAATTTTTCTTTAGTTTTGATTTTC
>JAPKLW010007086.1:0-15788 GCA_026898455.1 Plectranthus barbatus
ATCATGTTATTACCTAAATTCAAATATCTCAGCGATGGCCATTGCGTCCAACAATCAGGCAGCTTTCCACCCAACTGATTTCCTCTCAAATGAAGAACCTTCAAAGAATAGGTCCCATTACAGAGAAAGTAAGACAAGCCTCCTGAAAATGAGTTATCCGACAAGTCCAGGGCAATCATTTTGTCTGTTATTTGAGGTAGTGAGCCACTCAACTGGTTGGAACTCAAAAACACAGATTGAGCTGGAATGCGAGGAATCTTTCCCTGGATTTTGTTATGCGATATATTGAAATAAAGAGTTGAAACATTGAAAATCCAGATAGGAATTTGACCTGAGATTCCGGTATTTGATACATCAAGTGACAAAAGGTCCTCCTGTGTCTGAAGCCATGATAGACCTTGATCAAAGCTCGTCGACAGGTTCCAATCCCTTAGATCAAGACTCCAAAGTTGGAAAGGTGGAATCCAATTGACACCTATTTTCAAACTCAACCGATTTCTGGAAGCATAAAATTGCTTCAAATTCGTGAGGTTGGCAAAGTGGCCTTCGGATACTACCCCTTCAAGCAAATTACCTTCGATGGAAAAAAATGTTAAATTAGAAAGTTGACCAAAACTCTCTGGGAGATTTCCACTGAATTAGTTTCCATCCAAATATAATTCTTCCAAAGATGCTAGCTTTCCGAGGCCGGTCGGAATTGCACCAGAAAACGAGTTTCCACTGAGATCAAGAATTCGGAGACTCTTTAACTCTGCAAATTCAAGCGGTAGTTCACCTGAAAAATTATTAAACTGTAAAGAGAGCACTTCCAGAGCCTCTAAGTTGCCAATTTCTCTTGGTATCTCCCCTGCAAGCCAATTCATACTTAAAGAAACGGACTCGAGGTCTGTGCATAAGAATAGCCAACCTGGAATGCTGGAACTGAGTTCATTGTCTTGAAGATCAATATACTGGAGTTTGGTGGTATTGCTAATGCTTGGAATTGGTCCGACCAAATTGCTAGAATGAATATCAAGAAAAAGAAGATTGCTGAATTGAAAGATCCAAGTCGGGACGGGTGAAGATGGGTTGTTGTTATTGTAAGAGAGATCAAGGAATTGTAGAGAAGTAGCATTCACATAATTCATAGAGGCTACAAATTGAAGGTCACAGTTATCGAAATGAAGCTCTAGCAAAGAAGGAAGGGCGTTGATCGCCTGTGGCCAGTCGGTTGCTTTACTCAAATCTGCCCCATTCATGTTGAGATACTCCAATTTTGAAAGCCCCGATAACCATTCAAGCCTGTCAGCAGCTAGGCCGTCTGAAAACTCCAACTCTAGAGTCCGTAAATTTGAGAGATTTCCAAGAGTATGAGGGATCTTTCCATGAAACCCAGCTGAACTTATATTTAAATACTCGAGATTTGTGAACGACCCAAAGAAGGAAGGGATCGTTTGCACAAAGCTATTTTGAGAGAGATCGAGGTACCTTAGACGTGTGAGGTTGAGCAAAGATGAACTGATATTACCGTCCAAATATTCATCACCAAGATGGAGTTCATATACATGGCCAGTGAGGTTGCTGCAGACTACACCTTCCCATTCGCAGCAATTAACTTCACTATCCCATGAACTCAGTGGACTGTCGGGATTAGTTAGAGATTGTTTGAAATTTAAAAGCGACTGCTTTTCAATTTGTGGACAGAAAATGGTGTTATTTCCTACACAATGGCTCAATTTGATGGAGAAAATGAGAACCAAAAATAGGATAGCATTGGATTGATTTAAGGCAGCCATCAGAATATGATAACACTTGAGAATCATCAAATATTTATAAATGGAGTTTTATTTAGCATGTTCCTCCACTTATGCGAACAAATATATTGTCAACATTAGTGCTTTTCTTCCACTTATATTAATAATTTTTATAAGAAAAACCCAATAAATTAGTGCTTTTCTTACACTTGTATTATCGAAAGCAAGTTGTACGACTTTTACCAAAATAATAATATCATCCACTAGTATTTGCTTAATTAGTGCTGATCATTTTTCATTTTGGATGTGTAATGATGGTTTAAATTAATTGTACAATTACTAGCGCTGATTCCACCCAATTAGCATGCATAATAATTTTTAACATTTGATTTTCTGTTTTAATTAATATATTATAAATGCAGAGTTTTGTTCATAAGTATTCATTAGAATCTATTATATTATAATTAATTTTTATTTTACAATAAACTATCGGCTAAATAAAATCAGCAGCACGATAGAAGAAACTTCTGATCAATTTCAACAAATCTAATACTCATTATTGCATCAACTATTTCCTCTCTGGAAAATTATTGTTCGAGAGCGTCAATAACATAATCAAATAATAATGAAAAATCTTGGCTCGCTTAAGTTTTGGTAGAACGTAGCATATGGGCAAAGACTTGAACAAATTACTTGTTTTTCTTGTTTAAATATTATTTCCTACAAGACACTAATGAAGAAAATTATCTTGGTTTTGGAGCGCTTTTTTACACCTAAACAAAATGTTGTGCTAGCTTTATGTATTATTACAATCCAACTCTTTTTCCAAAACCCTCTTATAAGGAAATTGATGAACATGACATTGATGAACTTATTATTATCATAATGATAATATTATTTTTATTTTTATTTTTATTTTCCCATTAACCAACATAATAAGAAATAATTAATATTACTCAAATAAACTCAATACAAATTCACAAATCTCATATATTTCTCATCAATTTAAATCAGATATTTTTATTTTTAGATAATTTGATAATAAGAATTATTATTTTTATATGAGTAATAGTTATTTTAAATTATACTATAATTTTAAGTTTACTTTAACAATTTTTTTACTATTGAACTTGAGTTTTTAAAGATAATTGATTAATGGAGTTTTATCAATTCAGGACCCGGAAGATACTTTAATTATTGATTCAGGACCCGAAAGATTAATTCTCATTTCATAACCTCAAAGATCACAAACATTCTCAATTTGGGACCCGAAAGATCATACAATTCTCAATCCAAGACCTCAATATCAGGTCTTGGATTGATAATTGTTTGATCTTTTGGGTCCTAGATTGACAAATCATCTTTCAAGTCTTAAATCGATAATTAAACTATCTTTTGGGTCATGATCAACAATTCTCCTTGAATGTATATTTTTCTACAAGTTTATACTCCCTCCGTCCCACCTCAATTGTCCCACTTTCCTTTTTCGTTCGTCCCACCTAAATTGTCCAATTACTTAAAAAGACAACTTTTTTACACTCAACAATAAAATATTAATTCCACTCAACTTACTTTACACTCACACTCCTTGGTTATTGTGCCCGGTCAACCCGGGATAATTCAGCCGGGACGGAGGGAGTAATAGTTTTTTAGAACTTTAAATTATAATAATGCCGATCCGATGGATTAGCCCAAAAATTAGAGGAGTATGATTAGGGCTAGAGTTTGGGTCAATTCAAAAAAAATCTAACCTGAATTGATCCGGACCGAATAGCCTACAACGGCTATATTTCTCATTTTGTAAGGAGGTGATGGGGCGGGATCCTGGCTGGGTGACCCTTGTATAACCCTCGGCTTATTCGACCAAAAGACTTTACTATTAATATTTTCCGCATGGTTTTAATAATTTGATTGAATTTCTTTATTCTGAGTGTGGGTTGTCTGTTTGGATTGACCCAATATGACCTCTGTTAAGATCTTAGATATCTTCTTCATATCTTTCATATTTTTTGTATATATTCGTATATCTTAGAATAGATTCGTTCTCTGTAACTCTATAAATACTAGCTTTGTAATCCTTTACCCTTGAGTGAAATAAGAGATATTTTTCTCTACATGGTATCAGCCTAATATTGGCTACAAACCCTAACCCTAGTTCGTCTTTCTTCCTCCTGCTCGCGCGCCTCATTCGATGGCTGCCCGACATGACGATGACGATCTTCCATCTCTACCACTCTCCACCATGATACACATGGTTAACATAAAGCTCACCGGCGCCAACTATATGTTGTGGCACGCCCAGATTGAGCCGCTGCTCATCACTCAGCATTTTCAGCTGTTCGTCGATGGCTCTCAACCGACGCCGCCTCGCCTACTTCCAGACCGTGCTGGAGTTCCCACCGTCAATCCAGAATACACGAAGTGGTTTTCTCGCGATCAGGTTATCAAACTCTTCCTAGTTTCGACTTTGACGGAAGAGTCGATGGCCGTAATTATTGGGTGCAAGTCTTCTCGCGAGGTTTGGACTGCACTGTCGCACACCTATAGCAGTCGTTCGAAGGCACGCAAACTGAGCCTCAAGGACGATCTGTTATCTTTCAAATGTGATGATCTGTCGGTCGTGGAGTACGGCAGTCGCTATAAGTCTTTGTGCGACCAACTGGCTGCTATTGGATGTTCTCTCGATCCCTCCGATAAATCGCATTGGTTTATTCGTGGCTTGGGTTTGGATTTTGCAACTTTCACAGCCGCTCAACTCACGCAGGACCCTCTTCCGGATTTTGATACACTGCTTGCTCGTGCACAAAGCCATGAACTCTTACTCGGTCGAATGGCTCGCTTCCGCCCCCTGCTGCTTTTTATGCAAGTCAGCAAAACCATAGTTCGACGAATAAGAAGTCCTCTCAAAATCGTGGAAAAGGAACAAGCAAACCTCGTCAGCGAAAGAAACCGTGGTGCTACTTCTACCATGAAACTGACCATGACGCTTTTGACTGCCCGCACCGGTTTGACAGAAATTATTCTCGGGGATCTAAGCCGACTGCGCAGCTTGCCGAGGCTTTCTCTGCAAATTGCAGCGTCTCACCCACATCCACATCCGATTGGTACCTCGACACTGGCGCATCCACCCATATCTCTTCGGATGCGTCCACTCTATCTGATGTTACTTCTTATTCGGGTTCGGATTATGTCACCGTTGGTAATGGTGATCATCTCTCTATTACTCATACTGGTTCTCTTTGGCTAATGATATTTCTCTGAAGAATATTTTGGTGGTTCCTCGTATTACGAAGAACTTATTATCTGTCAGTCGACTAATCAGTGATCATCCTGTTCATGTGGTTTTTACTGATTCACAGTTCACAATTCTCCACCGAAACACGGGAAAAATCCTAGCAAGAGGCATTCGTAGACATGGCCTCTACGTGCTCGAGTCTTCCACCTTGGCATTGATTGCATCTACTCGCATACCCACAACTTCTCTTGATCTCTGGCATGCTCGCCTAGGTCATTCGACTCCAGCCACAATTCAGCTTCTACGGAATTCTCAGCTGCTATTGGTTTCCTCTTCTTGTATTTTTTTCGGTTTATGTTCTTCATGTCAGTTAGCTAAAAATCGACATTTACCATTTTCTATTTCCAATAAGCGTGCTACACATGCTCTTGAACTTATTCATTGCGACTTATGGGGACCTTCCCCAGTTGTTTCAAATGATGGTTTTCGTTATTATGCGGTTTTCATTGATGATTACTCGAGGTTTTCTTGGTTTTATCCTTTATGTGCGAAATCAGATTTCTTTGATGTTTTTGTGAGTTTTAAAGCCTTTGTTGAAAATCAGTTGGGACACACTATCAAAAAATTTCAAAGCGATGGCGGTACAGAATTCACAAATCATCGCCTTCAATCTGTTCCTTAGAAATGCGGGTATTCAACACTTAGTTTCCTGTCCTTACACTCCTTCCCAAAATGGTCGTGCAGAAAGAAAACATAGGCACATAACTGAAATGGGTCTCACCTTACTGTTTCACTCTTCTGTCCCTCACACATTTTGGGTCGATGCTTTTAGTTCAGCTGTCTACACCATAAATCGTCTTCCTTCTTCAGTCTTAAACCAAAAATCCCCATTCGAAGTTCTCTATAATCAAACACCATCTTATGCGTCCTTCCATCCTTTTGGTTGTAGAGTTTACCCGTGTCTTCGTGACTACAACAAAACTAAGTTTCAACCTAGTAGTCTACTTTGTGTCTTCCTTGGTTATAGCCCTGCTCACAAAGGTTTCCGCTGTCTTTCCTTGTCAAACTCTCGTCTATACATTACCCGGCACGCTGTGTTTGATGAGTCGTTTTTTCCCTTCACAAAATCTGGGTTTGAAACATCTATCACACGTCTGCATCTATCAAAATTCTTCGATCGAGCCCCTCCTCCTTATACCGCAGCCGAGCCCTCGCCCGTATCTCAGTCTATACCTTCCACACCACCTTGTCGACTATGTACATCCGTCGACGACCACCCACCTAACCCAAATCCGCCTCCCGCTACCGAAGCTCCAGCCGCTGCAAATCCGCCTCCGAACGTGCCTCCGGCACCTCGCATACATCACACGCAGACCCGCTCGCAGAGTGGTGTTTTCAAGCCCAGATATCCGTTTGATATTAACACTATATCTATTTTTTCAGCCTCTACTGCTCTTCCAGAACCCCGCGGTATTAAATCCGCTTTGAAAGTTCCCGAGTGGGTACACGCTATGCATGAAGAGATGAAAGCCCTGCATGCAAATCACACTTGGACACTTGTTCCAAAACCGCCGAACACAAACATTGTAGGTTCAAAGTGGGTGTATCGCACCAAACTTCTTGCAGATGGTTCTGTTGATCGATATAAAGCTCGTTTAGTAGCTCAGGGTTTTAGTCAAGTTCTTGGTTTTGACTTTACTCACACTTTTAGTCCTGTTGTTAAAGCTTCAACTATTCGGATTATTCTCTCTATTGCTGTTATGAATTCTTGGCAGCTTCACCAGCTGGATGTTAAGAACGCTTTCTTGAACAGTTATCTATCCACACCGGTTTTCATGGAGCAACCTCCGGGTTTTGTTGACTCCAAACACCCCTCACATGTGTGTCGTCTTCAGAAAGCTATCTACGGTCTCCGTCAAGCACCTCTTGCATGGTATCAACGTTTTCGTAGCTTTCTTATTACTCTTGGTTTTTCATGCAGCTCCTCGGACACATCTCTTTTTGTCTTTCAAAAAGACTCGGTCTTAATTTATCTTCTGGTCTATGTGGACGACATTATTATCACGGGTAACTCTGAGACTGCTATTTCCACACTTATGGGCCGTCTAAATTTGGAATTCTCGACCAAGGTTCTCGGTCGTCTTTGATATTTTCTAGGTCTGGAGGCTTATTATCCTGCTGATGGTTTTTTTCTCTGTCAGACCAAGTATGCTCTTGATATACTACGGCGCTCTGATATGATCTACGCAAAACCCGTGTCCACTCCTTTGCCCCCGGGCGTCACTTTCGCCAAAGAAGGCGCGCCTTTTGAAGATCCAACCCTCTATCGCTCGCTCGTTGGCGCCCTGCAGTACTTGACTATTACACGTCCTGATATTGCTTATTCTGTGAACACGCTCAGCCAATTTCAGCAGCAACCTACCATCGATCAGTTTGCTGCAGTTAAACGTGTCCTTTGCTACGTCAAGGGTACCGTTAACTTTGGTCTCTCGTTCTCGTGTGGTTCACCCTCTCTTGTGGGATATTCTGATGCAGACTGGGCCCGTTGCACTGACACTCGACGTTCAACTTATGGTTACTCGATCTTCCTCGGTCCTAACCTTATTTCTTGGAGCGCAAAGAAGCAACCTACTGTTTCTCGCTCAAGTTGTGAATCCGAGTATCGTGCTATTGCAAACACCGCTTTGGAAATTCGTTGGGTTACTAATGTGTTACGTGATCTTCACATCACACTCCCATCACCACCGATTATTTACTCAGACAATTCCAGTGCGCTCTTCCTAACTCAGAATCCCATCTCACACAAACGTGCCAAGCATATCGACATTGATTACCACTTTGTAAGGGAGTTAGTCGAATCCAAGCAGCTGGTCACGCGTTTTGTCCCCTCTGAAGACCAAATTGCCGATATCTTCACCAAAAGTTTGTCGCGATATTTGTTTGAGTATTTCCGTTCCAAGCTTCGACTATCGTCGTCTCCGCTTGCGGGGGGGTGTTAAGATCTTAGATATCTTCTTCATATCTTTCATATCTTTTGTATATATTCGTATATCTTAGAATAGATTCGTTCTCTGTAACTCTATAAATACTAGCTTTGTAATCCTTTACCCTTGAGTGAAATAAGAGAAATTTTTCTCTACAACCTCGTCAACTATTGACCAAGAAAAATAGAGGGTTTTATAGGTATATAGTATTATTGTTTGAGGGAAAATTATGTTGTTTAAAATGTGGACTTATTTCGTATGTTAGATTAGTGTCATGATTTGTGTGTGAATAGCATAAGATGGATGGATTGTTAGTTATAGTAAGTGTGAGTGGAAAAATTATCTCATGTTGAAAAGTTCAATTAAGTTGTGTGTGGTAGTTGAGGCGCTGAGCATAATGAGGATGATTTGATGTCAATGAAAAAAAATAGAAGAGGAAAATTCAATTATTTAAAAAAAAATGAGAAGATGGTGTGAAATTAAATAAAAAGAAAAGCCACTACAAAAAATCCGCGCATTTGCAACGGAAAAATCCATCGCAAAAAGATACGGATCCGTCGCAAATTATTATTTTGCGACGGATTTGTGTCGGATTC
Organism: Plectranthus barbatus; assembly: GCA_026898455.1. Classification (NCBI taxonomy): domain Eukaryota; kingdom Viridiplantae; phylum Streptophyta; class Magnoliopsida; order Lamiales; family Lamiaceae; genus Plectranthus; species Plectranthus barbatus. Next base: position 8,549 of record JAPKLW010007086.1, read on the forward strand.
TATCTATCGCAAATCCTATGGTCGCAAACTTTTTTGCGACCGAATTCGTCCGTCGCAAGCTTTTCGCGACGGAATTGCGATGGAATTTCCGTCGTTAAATTTTGCGACGGATTAGTGAGGGAATATTCCCTTGCTAAATTTAGCGACGGAAATTCCATCTCTATTTCGTCGCAAAATGTTATTTTTCTGTAATAAAAATAAAATATTTAATTTTTATTACTTAGCCGGTTTTTAGTAGTCCATTTTATTGCCTCAACCTAAACCGGCCGGTTCAAGTCACGCGTGCAAGAAGATTCGAACTCGTGACCTCCTGCCTATGGCTGGAGCATGTTACCGCTGGACCAAATATTCAATTTTTTTTATGAAAATTGAAAATTTGAATTTTTTTTTGTAGTGAGCTCAATTAGTAATAAGAAAAATCTATATATTATATTAAAAGAGTTCCGGACCAATTCCCTCGAAAAATTTCAAAAAATTAAAATATTATTTATAGATTTATTTAATATATAAAGAAAATCTATTATTATAGCAATAAAATTCTATTATTAGGGTAAAAAGTGAATATTTCACTTTTTCCAATGCAACTTAATTCAAAACACTATTATTTCACAAGTCACAAGTAAAAGAATTATTGGTTAAAGAATTAAGCACATTTTTTATAAAATAGGTTCAATAACAGGGTTTGGGTATTTGAAAATTTTCTCATTGAAAATTAAAATTTATGTTAATTGTTAAGAATTTTGTTAGAAAAATCATTCCTTTTATCTTATGTTTTGGTGGGTCAAAGGCTGTGAAAGTCATCTTAATCAGTTTTTAGTTTCTAGAGTCCATAATGTAATCCTTGTATAGGATTAATCGAGTTGTAATAGAACTTAGTAGCTGAAAACCAAGCATAGGAAATGCTCGAGAATTGAAAAAGTGTTCGTACGTTTGGTTTCACTAAGTATGGCCAAGGCTATACTGAGTTTGGGTACTCAGTATAGTGCTTACCATACTGACTTATGAGAAGTCAGTATGAGGGCTGCCTATACTGACTAAGGAAAGTCAATATGGAAGCCTTTACTTATTAAGCATGTGGTACAGGAAGAGAACCAAGCTTAGTCAGACAATTGATTGCTAAGTAAAAGTCAGTACGAGGATATCCATACTTGGATTCCTCGGACTGAAACTGAGTCTAACAAGAGCAGGTGGAAAATACATGAAGTACAACCTTTTTAGAACAGAGCAGAGCAGACCTACCTAAGAATGGGTTTGATTGGACGACATTCAAAATGTCTCTAACGACTGGATATTTGTGTTTAAAGGGCAAAATTTGAAACACCCAAGGATTTCTCTATAAATAGGTCTGCTCTTCGACCTTAAAAAGTTATTATCCAACCAACTAACCGACCGACTAAAATAGAAGAATCTCTCTGAAAGCTAAGCTGATACTATGCTCAACTTACTACTCAAGCTCTCTGACTTTCTGTGTTTAATACACGAGACTTGAGTTCCTGACTCAAGTTGTCTCTCCGTGCTACCCTTTCTAAGCACGAGGTTGAAGCTTTATAGCTGAAGCTATCTTTGGTGAATATAACTTTCCAAGTTATATTCACATCAAATATTATCCTACTCTTGGATTCTGATTCTCGCGGGCCATTGCCAACCAACTGAGTTCTAGGAAGAACATCAAACATCCAACCACCAAGGAGAAGGCTGCGGGGTGCGTACTCACTTCGACTTGAAGACTAATCTTACAAGGAGTTCCTAGGCGAGTGACCACAGCAGACCGAAGGACGGAGTGCCGACGGGTTGTGCATAGATAGTAAGGAGGCTTGTATCATACTTAGTGAATTTCCAGACCAAGTGTCTGAAGAGTGGACGTAGGATTTTTAGATCCGAACCACTATAAAATATCATGTGTTCTTTACTGCTTTTATTTACGTTTTTGCAATTTTAAGTTCTTTAAAACTGACTTTTAAACCTTCAATACTTATCCAAGTATTGAAGTGTATATCTTGCGAAACTTACGTAAGACTTATTTGAGCTTAAACTTACTTTCAGAAACCCTAAACTGAGTTCCAGTCAGTTTAGGAGAACAAGTCCAACATTAATCTTACTTCCGTTGCATATTACGTACTCTGATCTTAGGACCAACAAGTGGTATCACGCGCCAAGGTTGTTACAGACCGAGGTTGTGTTGAGTCGCTTAGGACTAGATCTATATGTTCCTTGCACTTTGTTTATTTTGTGTATTCAAGCTTAGGTATTCAGAGATGACACACATTACAAAGCTTCCCAAGTATACCCCAGAAAATTTTAATAGATGGAAGAAGCAGTCGCTGATCATGTTAAAGAATGTCCATCCTGAGATGGCTGAAGTTCTGTCCACCGGACCCATCAAAATTACAAAAATGAACACTCAGCTTGGAGGAGCTACTGGTCCGGAGATGATCGACAAGCCGTATGCTGAGTGGACGAATGAAGACAAAATCAGATTTCAGCTGGATTCAGTGGCCATGGAGCTTATTCTTCAATCCCTACCAGAGCCACTGGTTGTCGAAGCACTTGCCTACGACAATGCAAAGAAGATGTGGGATTTCCTTGGCACTCTCTGCCAAGAGACCGACCAAATGAAGTGAAACAAGCTTCAGAATTGTGTAGATAAGTATGAGTCCTTCCAAATGCTTCTGGGTGAAAATATTAAATCTATGGAAGCAATGTTTAATGCCATTATTTGTGAATTAAAGAACTTGGGGAGAGAGTATAACATTGCAGATGTTAATGCGAAGATCCTCTCAAAGATGCCCAAGGAGGACTAGTTTGTCAAGGTCACAAGCTTGAAGGAGAAGGATCTCTCCAAGATGACCACAAAGGACGTGTTCCCCCAGCTACAAGCCCACGAGTGGGATATTCAAATGGTGAATAGGAACGAAGTCGTGCGAAGTGTCAGCACGCAACCCGAAGAAGATGCTGCCTTCTTCGTAAAGAGAGATTTTAAGAGAACGCCTCAAAAGCATTATCAAGCTGACAGAGCAGCAAGTCAAAGCTCTGGAACCAAGTCAGCACCAGCACCAACATCTTCCTACCAGAAGAAGGAGGAAGAGAGCTCAGTAGCTGAGCTTGAGGAACAGATGAGGAAGCTGACCAAGCTTCTTGAAAAAGCCAAAGCCAAGAATGAAGGTTCACAATCCAGTGAACAAAAATTCAGCGAGAGACCTCCCAAGGTGTGCTTCAAGTGCAACTCCCCCAATCACCTCAAGTACGAGTGCCCGATGATATCCAAGGAGGAGAGGGAGCGCCTGAAAAGGATATTCGAGAATAAAGCCTCCAAAGTTGTTGCAAAGGCCATGCTATCTAGGAATGATGATGGCTACTATACTTCAGATGATGAGGTCGTGCAAGAAGCATTCCTGGTACTGATCGCCAAGCTTGGAGAAGAAGAAAGAGTATCTGACTGTGAAGAAGAAGGAATCGAAGCTGAGTTGCAGAACTTGGAAAACATTTCAAACTCAGTTTCTATTCCTATAGCATGCATTGAGGAGGACTCTGAATCTTATTGCTCGGATTCAGAGGATATTACCCTCGAAGTTTTGAACAAATAACTTTCAAAATCTTATGAATTGAAAAATGTTTTAGCAGGCGAGAATGCCTCACTGAAACTTTAAGTTTCAAAATTGACTGAGGAGATCCAAGGATCGAAGTCAGTAGGTGATGAGCTAGCCAAGCTTAGAGATGAGCATTTGACCTAACTTGAAAATTTTAAAACTATTTATGAAGAATGCGAATCTCTGAAACTGAAAATTTTTAGTGATCAAAAACTTATTTGCTCACTTTATTCAAGCACTAGCAAAGTTTCAGAAGTCCTAAGCTTACAACGAGATCCATCTGATAAGTCAGGGCTAGGATTTTCTGAAAATATTTTGAGCAATCATGCATCAACCTCTGATAATGGAAATGTTTTGAATCATCATTTCAAAAGGGATTCTAGTTTAGAGGTTAAGCTGTTAGGCAAGGGAGTAGTCAGTATATACAATGACTCCTCAGTGGCCAATCAGGGCAAAGGGAAGAAGTCGGTTTCCAAACTGACTTCTGCACCTAAGCTTAAAAATAATTTGACTTCAAAGTCAAATAAACCTGAGATGAAGCCTACTATGCCTAGGAAGTGGGTAAAGCAGACTGTTCCTAATGTGAGAAAATCCACTTCAGCAGCTAGAACTGACCCTCATAAAAATTCAGTATCATTTCCGGATTCTAAAAATCCAAGGTTTCCTGCTCATACTTCTTATGAGAGGAGAACTTATCCGTATAGGAGGAACAACTATACGAGGTCTAAGCACAATCATTTTTCCATACCAAGGGCTGGAAAGACTTCACACCCCGAACTTGGTTTCCGAGAACCCAACCGCAACTTAGTTTCGAGAAACTTAGTTTCCAGGAAGTCAGTTCCAGGAAACTCAGTTTCTGGCAAGGTTTCGCACACACCCACTTCTCCTTCCTACATACATACAAATCGCATCCATTATTTCAGAAGGCAGAGAAAGGGAGAGAAGGTTGCTGCACCTAAGTTTAAGGTGAAGCAAGTATGGATTCCTAAGGGATGAATCCATAAGACTAACTCTGTAGGACCCACAGAAGCTCGGGTACCTTTAGTCTAACCTTCTTTTTTTTGCAAGTACAGGGTCACTAAAGTCAGCTCAAGAAGAAGAAGCGAGCTTGGATTTTGGACAGTGGGTGCTCTGCCCCCATGACCGGAGAAAGAGGACTCCTCTTAAACTTGAAGATGGCGAGAGGACCCCCAGTCATTTTTGGAGATGACTCAAAGGGGAGAGTAATCAGCAAAGGATGCCTAGAGTATAATGGGATCACCATCAACAATGTGTCCTTAGTCACCAACCTCAATTACAACTTGCTGAGTATTAGTCGGCTTATCCAATCTGGATATTAGATGACGTTTTCCGAAGATGATTGCTTAATCAAGGACAAAGACTCCAAGGAGACTGTGATGAAAGGAATGAAGAAAGGGAGTCTCTATATTGTGGATTGGGAGAGCAGACAGCTTGACAAGTGCCTTGTCACAACAAGCTCATCCAAAGAAGGAGTCAACTGGCTATGGCAAAAGAGGCTTAGCCACTTGAATTTCCAATCCATCAGACACTTAGCCAAGCATAAGCTTGTGGAAGGCCTACCGCAAGGTGGGTTCAAGAAAGACGAAGGTGTCTGCAAAGATTGCAAGATAGGGAAGCAAACCAAAGCTTCATTCAAGAATCGTCCCATCACAGCAAGCACAGATAGGATCCTTGAACTACTTCACATGGATCTGTTTGGACCAGTCAAGTCACCCACCATTGGAGAAAAGAGATTCACTCTCGTGGTCGACGACTACTCGAGATATACATGGGTGAGGCTATTGAAGACCAAGGATGAAGTTAAGCTTTAACTTCCAGAGCTCATCCTTCAACTGCAAAACAACAAAGGAGTCACCGTGAAGAGAATCAGATCAGATAACGGGACTGAGTTTTGCAATGGTCCGTTGATGGGTTTCTGTGCGGATGCTGGCATTGCCCACAGAAGTCAGCTCCAAGAACCCCCCAGCAGAATGGTCTTGTCGAGCGAAGGAACAGAACACTCAAGGAGGCAGTGAGGACCATGCTTGTTGAAGCTGACTTAAAGGAAGGCTATTGGGGAGAAGCCTTGATGACGGCGTGCTATACACAGAATAGAAGTGCTATCAATAGTCGTTATCATTAAACCCCGTACGAGGTCTACAATGGACACCCTTCATACAAGGGATATTGAGTACTTAACAAGACCACCGGACTTGTGGAAGTAACATGCTCTGTTGTTTTTTATGAGTCTATCTTAGTGCGCAGGACCTTGAAGGACCTGGAGCTTGGTGATCACGAGATCAAGGATGCCTGTGAGAAACTTAGTTCTGAAAAGGAAATATCCAATACAATTTCTCAGGCTAGTTCTATGAATGATCAATCAAGTGCTCCAGAGGACCAGGCCGGTGATGCAACTTACCTTCATGAGGACATCAATTCACTAACAATTACTGCAGGTATCAATCAAGGGGGAACCCCAGGCTTTCAAGATGAAACTCAGTTTGGAGGCCAAACTGAAACTGAGTTGCCAACCTAAGCTGACTTACCTGAAGATGGAGAAGTTCACCCTGAAGTGAATCAAGAAGACCAAGGAATGCAGTCGTCACTGGAGAAGAAGATTCAAGTCCAGGAGATGAAGATCAAGTTCCTATTCCAGGGGATCTAGCCATGGTGGAATCTACCTTAGTTCAAGTTCCAGTATCGGGAATAGACGGTACTGAGTATCCTGGAGCATTCGTTCAACCTCTTGAAGTAACTCAGCTCCAGAAGCCAAAATGGTTGAGACACTATCCAGAAGAAGTCGTGCTTGACAATGTTGCAAACTCAGTACGCCCGAGATAAGGAAGCGCATTGCTTACTTGTTTTATCTCTCAGAATCCAAAGCCCACGAAGATTGGAGATACTCTAAAGTCAACTGACTGGATAAATGTCATGCAAGAGGAGCTTGTTGAGTTCAAGAGAAATGAAGTGTGGTACTTGGTAGATCGACCAAGTCATCGGTCAGTAATTGACACCATATGGGTTTGCAAGAATAAGAGAGATGAGATCGGGAACATAGTAAGGAATAAAGCTAGGCCCGTGGCAAAGGATTATGCTCAATGTGAAGGGATCGACTTCATTAGAATCTATTATATTTGTTATGACCCAAAAATGAGCAGGCCCATTTCCGAGTCCATCAAAGAGGAAAGCCCAAAAGTACAAAAATATTCCAAGGCAAGCTCTTCGGTCAGCTAATACTTGGCCGAACCACTCTTGGACCGAACCACTTCTCGGCCGAAGCAAGCCGTTCGACCAAGATATCAAACCAAGTTACTGAAGATTGCCGAGGTGAAGCAAAAGCAGCTCAGCCGAACGGACGCGACTGTTCGAACCACCGTTTCAGCTGAAGAGTTGAAACTTTTCATTTAAAGACACCTCATTGTATTCAACCCCTATAAATAGGGTCTCATTTATTGTGGAAAACACTTTAAATTCAGCAATAAGTATTCGAAGCAATTAAGCTATATCAGCAAACAGAGTAACATTTACTACTTCATTTATCTCTTGCAATTTCCATTCTATTTTTCATTAAGTATTATTATTAAGAAAAAGAACCACCGAAAATTTTGAGCATTAACAATATTATAATTAATTTTTATTTTACAATAAACTAT
>JAPKLW010007087.1:177-15788 GCA_026898455.1 Plectranthus barbatus
GATTTGGGTTGCTGGAATGCTTTCCCGTGGGGGGCTTATTCCTACCAGGGTTTACTACACTACATTTCAGCTATGCCTAGGACTAGAGACCGAGATGGCCTGAGCACGATGAGTATTCATGGGCTTATTTGGGCATTACAGGTATTATAGTAATTTAAAAACCATGGCTTAAAAATTATGATATAGATATTGTAGAGTTAACACTAATGTGTTTGTAGGTATGGGCCTACGAGGCCATTCCGGAGTTGGGACTTGCATGTTGCAACCTCGTGAATCCTGAGGCGCTTCCACGGTTTGCTAAGTGGAAGTTTGTAAAAGCAAATGCAGACAAGTGGGGATCGTGGGTTACTTTCTTTGCCAGAGATCAGGTATTATACAAATTTGTTGTCTTGTCACAATATTTTAATTTTCTAATTATATTTCTTTAAATTGCAGATTAATGCTTACTCGATCTTACCTCCTTCTACTGATGAGGAAAATAAGGGCTATTATCAGTCTGCACTCATGCCACAACCATTAGGCGTCGAATGGAGGCATCCCGACGTAGCCGTGCCTTCGAAGACGCAGAGGGGTGAGGGAGTGCATATAGGGGGTAGAGATCATCATGAGAGGAGTGGGGGTATAGGAGATGAGGGGCACCGTGAGAGTGGTAGTCCATCACATGATGCGGCGGGGGAGGCCTCATCTAGTAGAGGTACTAGGAGGAGGCAAAGCCGATCTAGCAGCATGGGTAGGTTGATCAAGGATGCTGTGGATGAGATTAAGACTTTTGTATCCGATCTCTTTCGTTCATCTAGATGTGCCCACGACACTGATGCTCAGGGTTTGAGAGCGACGGCATTTGGGGGGCACAGGAGTCCCCATCGCAGTCAGGTAAAGTATTTTATATAGTTTGGTGAGGTATTTATTCTTACATGTTTGATGTTATGTTGATTGTTGAGCAGGAGTCTCGCTCGTCTGCTAGGCATAGTCATTCTCGACAGTCCGGTGCAAGACGCAACCAGTCTCCACATATAGAGCATCTGGAGGAGAATGAGAACCAGATGGAGACTGAGCACCCAGTGGAGCATCAGTCGCGGCGCGATGATCAGGTGACATACTTTACTAAACTTTAATGATAAATATTAATGTTTAACATGCATATCCTATTTGGGTACTTGTAGTTGGCACTTCATACTGGCACTAGCAGTAGGCGTAGTGGTTCACGTCATTCTAGATCTAGGCGTAGTGCTTCAAAGCGTCATGATGATCAGGTACATACTTATATGAAGCTATTATGAAATATTACATTATAATTTTTGTTCAAATTTCCATATAGTTGTTGGACCAGCCTGAGAGTTCTAGAAGGCCATCTCGTGCACGACGGAGCGTAGAAAGACAAGAACATCCGCAGCATCCGCAGCCCAATCAAGAAGAACTGGTTTATTTGATTTGATAATTTAAATAAAATAATTTTCTATATCGCAATTATTTGAATTTATAATTAATTAAGTATACTTTCATTTCCAATTTGTAGTTGCTTCTTAGTCATATAGCAGAGGTCAATTTGAGCCAGAGGTTCTGCTTGAATACATGAAGGGGACTGATCATGCTATATCTCGTCCATTGAACACTGCACATACTGTAAGTGATATATTTATTTGTAAACTTTAAATAGGTTTGAAATAAGCTATTATCTTATTATTTATCTCATGTCATGCAGCTTATAGTGCCATGTAATCTCCTAAAGCGTTGGTACACTGTGAAATTAGAGGTGGCTACATGGACATGCACTGTTTATGATCCATACATGGCATACACTACTGCCGAACTGAGAGCTGCTAGACAGGCTGAGATAAAAAAGATGACAGATCACATGAGGCATTTCTTCCAGATTGGTGGATATTGGAATGATAATGCGTTTTCATATCAGATTCCTCCGATCAGAGAGATGACGGTCCGATAGGTGAGGCTTTTTCATGGCAGAATGGAACGTCATGATGCTGTATATGCATGCGCGGTTATGGAGATGTTAGTGTTCCAAAGGCCCAGTGTTGAAAGGATGGAAGATCCGTCTAAGACATCATTTTATCGTCAATATTTAGCTGAGCTAATATTTGGTGACACTATCCCTGATGAAGAATAATTGTAATTGTTTATTTGTTGTATTTTGGTGACACTAACCATGTTTTATTACATTGAATGTTATATTACATTACTAATCAGATTTTATATATAACTGCACATTTTGAATAATTAAAATACTGATCTGATTTAGAGCAAAGTACAAACATTCTGCAAACTAAATGGATACATCAATTAAAATCAAAATGATCTAATTTAGAGCAAAATAAACGTTAAGAGTTTGCAGCTCGCTCCGGACACAATTGCCTCGTATGTTGTTCAGATCCACACACGCTACAACATTTATGCGCGCGACGTCTACTGGTGGAAACTCGTGAATGCTCCGCACGAGATGGTCTTCGACTATTCCTAGGACGACTTGCTCGACGAGTTATGTTTGGAGGAAGTACTTTAATTGATCGTGCTTGATTTGAAACTTGCCACTCACGATGAGGTGGCAGAGAATGCACGGTTCCACTGTATATCAGTCGCGCATTATTTGTCTTGTAATAATCGTGAATGTAATCGTACAAATTATTAACATTGGTCCTGCAAAATAATAATAACAAGTCAACAGAGTATTGAAATGATTAATTCAACAATTGCATGAGAGCATGGTATCGAAACATACCGGATAGCAGCAATTGCATGAGAGCATGGTATCAAATCAAGCTGCCACTCACGGCATTGACATGTCCTCAAATTCAAGTCGACCAACCAGGTTTGCTCATCGTCATTGACCTTGAATTTCCCCTCGGATATTTTAACAACCATATAGCTATGCGACAACTCAACAAGGGGAAATACCTTCTGAACGGCGTCCTCTGTCAATGGGTCTTCTCGTGCTGCAACCTTAGCTCGTCTTTCATCAAACCATTTTTCGATGATAACTCGGTATGATTCAATCATGGAACATATGGGCAAACGACGAGCATCTAGCAGTCTTGCATTAAAGACCTCTGCCGCATTTGTGGTCAAGAAGCTGTAACGATTCACCGGACACTGTGACCTTGCCCACTTATCAGGTCCAACCGTGATGAGCTTCTCAAAGGCAGCAGGATTGCCTTCGTTAATTCTATCCATAGCTTGCCTGAAGTCCACTCCACGATATGCATAAGCAGCCCGTTGATACAGCTTTACGATGCCCGAACCATAGAATGTGAGCTTATTTAGCAGATGGTAGTAACAAAGACCGTGTGCTGTTCCCGGAAATATATCACTTACCGCATTTGAGATGCTAATGTGCTGGTCGGATACGATGAGTGCATCGGAGGTCAATTGGAAAGAATTCCGTAGACGAGCCATAAACCATCTCCAACTCTCGTCATTCTCGATCGGACCGACACCAATAGCTAGAGGGAATACATTTTCGTTGCCATCTTTCGTAACAACAACAAACATAATGCCTTTGTTTCTCCCCTTTAGATGCGTGCCATCGACAACGATCACTGGTCTTAATAAATTGCACTGGTAGGCACTTCGAGAAACACCTAGGGCTACAAAGCAATGTTTAAATGTTCCATCTGCTTCAAGATCAAGAGAGGTTACCGTGCCTGGATTGTAATGCTCCAGCACTTCAAGGTATTGTGGCAGCTTTTCAAATGATTCGGCTATACTGCCGTACAGAAGTGAAATAGCAGCATTACGAGCACGCAAAGTAATACTGTAAGTTGTTTGAATTCCAAATGATCGCTGCAGCTCAGCCATAATCTCTCGGGGCTTACTTATTGCCCCGTAACGACGCATCCTTCTTGCAAAATATGCAGCTGCAGCCTTCGACCGGATAGATCTGGCACCGACTCCCGCAAGATTGATCTGACAATTATGATTTGGTTCAAATTTGCACACAATCCAGCACTTACTCCTGCATCTTGCCCGTATTACAAAGGAGCAATTCGTCGATCTCTTGCAAACATACTCGACGCGTTCATGATCGGAGCGCCGTACTTTAAACTCCTGCCGATGCTCCATATGCCACAGTGCCACAACAATGAACAATTCATATTTACTCTAATACAAGGAGTTCAACGATAATTCTGTCTCGAGTATAGCTGAAACATCTTTCACAGCAGCCGAATGGGAAGTCTCGCCTTCCCTAATTGGAAGCAACCAATTATTTAATTCAGCATCCACTTGGCATCCTTCTGGCAGAGGATGTGTCGACATAAGATTTGAGATAAAAGCGGACATACCGCCAGCATTCCGGATCCAGGCTGAGAATTCTGCAACAGTACAATTAAGACGAAAATTACTATCGTCTCTGAACGACTCATCATCCGAATCAGATGACTCCTCATCCAGATTTGCTTCATCATCATCATCGAGTTCCACATGGCCACCACCTATTTCAGTTTCGTCTGTTGGAACTTCTTGGGTTACAACAGGATCCACATGCTCCTCCTCTTCCTCGTTTTCTTCAACAGGAGCCTCCTCATTTAGGTTGGGAAGTTGTGAGCCACTACCGCTTGCACTTTGATCAACAAAAGTATTAAAGAGACCATGACCATAAGAATCGAAATTGGTGTTCGGAGATGCACCAAAATACATCGAAGATCCAAATCTTTGAAGGTCATCAACCGTTGGACTAAAATACTGGTTCGGTGGTGGACTCATTGAAGATAAAAATGGTCAGTAGGGTGAGGGCTGTCGCTGTGAAGTCCCAACACCAGCAGCACCCTTCATAATAACAAAAATATTGGGCTCCGAATATAGAGCACAAAGCTGTTGCAACTCCAAATCAGTCGTCAACAAAGATTTCACAATTCTTCCGCTGCGGCTTTGAGACGTATAATACAAATTATACTCACCAAATATATATTCAGCATCAAAAATCTGTTGGATGTTGCTTCTCAAATAATTTACGGACATATTGGTGGATGGAACGTAAATCAATCGTTCTTGTCCACCAATATAGTTGCACGAATCATCCAATTGACCATTGTAGTGAACAAAGATTGAACACCAGTTCTCCATCGTCACGAAGATATAAACTGAAAGAATGGAAAATGAGTAGAAAGAATACCGTAAAAAATGGAGAAAATAAATATAGGAGACCGTGTGTTTTTCTTCGAATTTGAGTGTAAGAGTGAAAAGCACCGATTTATAATTCGATCTCAATTATGAGTACAACTACAAACCTCTGTATTTTGAAGTAGAACCGCTCCTTTCAACCACTCATATTTTCGTACATTCACGTGCATGCAAGAGCGTACCCATTATTATTCATAAATTGTAATAATTTTGAAATTTAAAAAAAAAAGGAGGGTCGGTGTCGAAGTCGGTGCCTTTACAAAGACACCGACCTCGGCACCGACCTGGAATTAAAAAAAATAAAAATTTACCGACAGTCGGTGTCGAGTTCGACAGCAATTCGACACCGACCTACGTGGCATCGACCACAATTATATATTGCAATATATTGAGTCGGTGTCGAGGTCGGTGTCAAGCACACGACACCGACCTCGCCATCGACTTTAAGAACTATTTTTTTTTAATTTCCGGCATATTTTCTAAATTTAATATTAACTTTATCCATTTAAAAAATAGAATAATACACGCCTGATTTGATATTTGCTAATGATTTGATCATCATTAACTAATTATCTTCTCGATTTCATGCATTAACGGACTCTGACTTGCGCAGTGAGTATTTCTTAAATATGTATAATGTTTTGGGTATATTTGTTATGTGTTTAGTGGAAATGGTTATTTAAAATATTTTACACTATATAATTTTGTCAAAATGGGTAATTTTTGTTTTTAAAAACTCATTGTTTTCATTAATCATTACCTAATCCAAATCAAACGCAATTCGTGTGCGGCGTTAAAATTATATATTTAGTGATGATGCTAGGTGAAGTGTCAGAAATAAGAAATAATTTTTTGACTTAAGAAGAAAAAATATCATAGCAAGGCTCGGATGAATAATTTATAGGGCATTTAATCTCATGCTGCTAAATGTGATTGGATTCTCTAATCTTGAAGAATAAATACATATATTGTATATTTTATAAATAAATAATAAAAAATAAGTAAAAATTGTATTAAAATTTATAAATTTTTTCCTCTTTAAAATGAACCTAATATTTATATATTTTCATTCACAACCAAACTTTATTTTTTCTAGTATTTCTTCCTTTTAATATCTTGTTATGGATCTAAATGACACCAATTATTTTTTCACTTCCAAAAATTATCCAAACCAATAAGATTATCCAATTTCCCAAAATTATTTAAATTACCAAAATTCGCAACAATTTTCAAATGTTGAATATCAAAATTTTTCATTTCTCCTAATTTCAATAACATTCATTCATCTCAAGATGTTGAATTCCCCAGTATCAAAATATGGAAAGGATGAGACATTCGCTGGTGTGTAAAAGAAGATGTAGCCCTGATGGATCCATGCTAGTGAGGATAGCATACATGGAAACAGTAGCGGATCCAAAAATTTTCCCGAGGGGGACTGTAATTTTTTTGCCTTCACCTTAACTTCAATATTTTTATATCATATTTTTCCTTTTTTTCATCCAATTTTTCTTTTATAGGAGGGAGGCTATACCCAATGTTGTAAAAATTGCTAGGCGCTAATCGGGCAGTGGAACAGCGCCTATCGCCTAGGGCGATTAATCGGGGCCTACTCGGCTATTAGGCGGCGCCTAACAATGGGTTACATTTTATTTTTCTATGTATAATTTAATTAATTTTAATTAATTTCATTCGAAAATCAAAATTTCATTATGGAGGTAGACACTTTTTCATCCTCTTTCTTAGCTGTAATACACACTTCCCCCTTCCCTATGCCACTTTATAATTTTTTAACTATTATTTACTCCACTCACTTCATCTCTCTCACGTGCCTCTCTCTTTCTCTCTACATTTATCTCACTTCTGCACTGCCTATTCATCTTCTCCGACTGTCAAAATTGCCTAAAGCATCAGTGTCCATCCCCCTCTCCTCGCTAAAGCTCAGGATTCAACTATTGCCTAGCTCGGTCGACCACCGATAATGCCAAAACTCAATGCTGCCGATTAATTGGCCGATTAGAGGGTTTTCGGGACGGTCGGGGCCGCCGAGCGCCTTTCCGGCGATTAGACGGCTGCCCCAACCACTTTTTGCAACACTGGCTATACCACAAAAAACTGGATCATGATACTATAAAAATGAAAAAAAAAATCGGGCTAGGGGGATAATTAAAATGGAACCTCGTTATGGGATCGTGTGTGAAATTATATAACGATCCTCTAGCAAAATACTCCAATGATCTCAAACTTCACATGCATTTTGCATTTTTCATCAGCCTTTTCTCTCTCCCCATTTGACCTCTCTCCCCATTTGACCTTACTCAATTTCGTCCTCTTTTATCTCTATCCGCTGCAAAAACAACTATTTTCCATAATCGACAATCATTAAAATACATGAAATACCACATGACTATATATAAATGAAAGGTCACATGACCTTGTAAAGCAAGCACCATTTGTCTATATATATCATATGCAAAAAACTTTCTTTATTGCATTTTTCTTTCATTTATAAAAGTATTTGCACAATAATTCATCTTTTTCACTTCATAAGATGTTTCTTCACGAAAACTCGTCAATAGACTCAAGTTCTTATTCTTTCAAAATCCATCGATATGATGAGTGGGAAAAACGAGTTCATAAAAAAAAAAATCGTCAAATTGATGGAATCATCCAAAATTTTATCACAAGCAATCACAATTTGTTTGTAAGCACACAACAACCTACAAATAGGAAAATGTACACCATAAAGAACATGAGATTGGTCATGAGCATTTGATAAATAATTATTTTTTGGAGAGGCCCACTGATGGATTTATATACTGAAAGCATTATGATTGATATATTATGTACAAGGTCGATTGGTTAATATACTGGGAATCATAAATGTTGTATGTTCATCTCCTGTCTGAATTAACAAACGTGTGTCGCAAACGCAATTATCCTCTTATCTCGTCGATAGGGAGATCATACGGTGTGTAGAAGATCACGGAAGATCGTATGGATCGTTTGACCTAGCGAGATATAAATAGTTATCACAGCTGAGACAGTTCCAGGATAAACTGTCGGTGTAGGCTGCAGCATACGCAGTAATAAGCATCTTATCTTGGATGGCTTGGTATGCTGGTGTGGGGCACACATTGATAAGGACCTAAGTCGAGATCGATTCTTTTATCTGACATTAAAAGAATCTAGATCTCCATGGCTTGACGAGATCCTAAGCCTAAATGAAGGTACAGAAGTATATGCAGATTGTGTATTACTTTTAGTTGTAGTGAAAGGCTCTAGTTGAGCTTGTATATCTGTATCTTGGGTAATAGCAGTTTGTGTATGACTTTCTGGTACTGGAACTAGGTAACCACATCCAGTATAGGATGATGACATTCCCTGAACATCTCAAAAGGTTCGTTATGCTAAGTCCTGCAGGCTGATTGAGTTCAAGCATCAGTGAAAAGGTTTGAGTGGATTGATTCAGGAATATAAGATGTTAATTAATTAAATAGCTTGTCAGAGCTTAAATTAATTAACGAATGTCTGTAACCTTAAATGTGGGGATATACCGAGCCCATGCAACCCGTACCTCAAAACGTGGTAGCAAATAGGTAGGACAATATTGATTCTCTGGTGGAATGAATCAATATTAATTAATTAATTATATTCTGGGTTGAATATGAGAATTAATTAATTAATAGGCCTTATTTACTATTTGCATTTTGGTCCCTGGTCTGGCCCATGAAACTCAAGTCCAATAGGAGTCCAGTATTTTCCTATAAATAGGCCTCAGTTCCTCAGATCTCAACACACCACAAGATCATAAGTTGCACACAGCAAACCAGTTTTGGGAGCTGTGGTGATCGACTAAGATCTGAGAACGAGGAGGAAATTCTGCTTCTCAACCGGGCAAGAGATCTGATAGAGAATCTTCACCAGATTTTCAGATCGAGTTGGGATACAGATCAGAAGATCAAATCAGGAGGATTTTTCTTCTTCTCTCTCTCCTTATTTTCGAAAATAATTATTTTATTTTCATATATTTATTTCCTCAATCTGTTAGGAAATTAAATCTTTGTGTGTGGGAAAGATTAAGAGGAATCTCCGCGCACGCGTTCTTCAGATTTCATCAATCCAGGTATTCCGCATAAACCTTCTTATGCATAATAATATAGGAGCATGCTAGGATTGTTCATAGGCATAACAATTTATTTTGATATTCCAATTAACGATCCTTGGCAAACGGACTTCGTGATTCAGTTCACGAATCCCTTCAATTGATATCAGAGCTAGGTTCAATTAATTGGCTCTATCAGAAAAATAATATTGCCTATGATTATGCATGATTATTATTATTGATTGCATGCAATGGATGGTTTTGGATTGATTGTATGTTTTTCGTCCTCGTGGTTCTCGGGTTAATCCGCCTTTTTATATGGATTCGTTTTTCACCCACGAGATAAATCCGTGGTTAAATTTAGATTTTTTAGATTGTAATTAGGATTATTCAATGTAATCTTTTATTTAAAAATTAAATCTGTAAAACGGAAAAACGAAGAACACGAAAAACGAAGGACCGCGCGACATCACACGACGGCGCCGGCATGGCTGGGCGCCATGCACGACGGTCGACGGCGAGGCACAGCAGACCGACGCACAGCGGAGCAGGCGGCGGCAGCGCTGGAAACCCTAGGGTTTTCCGGCGCGCACACGCACGCACGCTGCGGGCGAGCTGCGCGGCCATGGCCGGCAGGGCCAGCGCGCGGGGCCCCAGCCCAGGCACCAGTGGCGCGAGGCTAGTGGGCGAGGCAGGCCGAGAACGGCGGCGCGCGACAAGGGGGCGCAGGCGCGCGCGCGGCAGGCTTGTGCGGCCCTGCGTGCACGCCGGCGGCAACCCCTTCTCCCTCGATCGACGTCGGCTGGGGGGCAAGGTGGTGCGGTGGTGGCTCAGTCGCCGAGGGTGCAGGCCGGACACGCAAAAACACTAGGTTTTCGTGTGGTTCGCGCGAGCTTCTGATTCCGATCTTGCGCGATTCTGGTGAGTCACGGAGGCCGATGATGGAGAAGAAGAGTGAACGGCAGTTCGGGCAATAGTCGGGGCAAGCCGGGGCGGTGGCATGCGAAACGGGCAATGGCCGGAGGAGGCGGATTCCGAGAGCTCTCACGGTGGCGGCGAGTCACCGGCGGCGATAGTTCACCGGTGGTGACTCATCGGGCCAAGTTCTCGCGGGCTATTGGGCTTGCAATGTGTGCCTAGGTCCGCGAGTTGGTTAACTGGCCCAGTTGTCCAATTTTCTGATAAATCAAATCTTGGAGGCCCAAATTCGGAAAATTAATTCAGATCTCAGTCCAAGTAGTGGGAGCCCAGTCGAAGATCTGTATTATTAATTTCAACTTGTAATAGTTAGAATTAATTTTATTTCGTATCATGGGGCCACGAGGACATTTTTTATTTGCTTTATTATCCGTCTTCGCATGATATACGTGCTTAATTTAATTGCGCAACATACAAGCATGTTGTAGATAATAGGAGCACGTTTACTGCTTTTATTTACAGCTTTAAAGCATGCTATGTGATTTTTTTTATGTAATTAATTATAACTATAAATTCGGGGTTCATGCCATGCATGATAGAATTTTAGCAATGTTATAATTATGGCTACATAAAATAATCTGTGCAATTGAACCTTATGAACTAAAAATTACTAAGCTCATAATTTTGTAAGACCTCCACAAAGCGATCCTTTATTGGAAATGGATAATTTATTAGGTAAACTTTTACATGTGTAGCTTACTTAATTTATTATTCATAAGTTATAATAGATAGGATTTCTTAAAACAAACATTTATTTCATGTGAGAAGTGAGAGTTCATGCGTAAACGTCTACATGTGTAGCTTGCGTATTGAATTTTCATAAGTTCTCTAGGGATTGAATTAAATGAGACAGCCTTATTATAGGGATCGGGTGTGTTCTAATAGATCCTTATATGGGAGGGTTGGCTTTGGTGGTAAGCTAGCTTAGATGTTATCCAGATTATAACTCATTTGTGATGTCCCTGCTCAGTAGGATAATATGGTCTTAAGTTAGTCTCCAATTATTAATTCCATTTGTCTAAGGAACCCGGGCATGGAATGGAATTAAAGGACTGGAATTGAAAGCTGTAGTCTGGTTAAGTGTTTTGTTGTAAACGTCCACATGTGTGGCTTGCAATAGTAATACTTAGGCAAATTGGAGGAAACATTAATATTGATTTATCATAAGGTTTCAATATTTAATTGTTTCAATAGTTTGCGACTATGTTTTAATTTCTGTTTTAATTTATTGTTTTCAGACATGTCTTTACCGAATGTAATCAATATCTTAGCACAAAACCAATTAACCGGTCCCAATTTCCAAGAATGGAAAC
Organism: Plectranthus barbatus; assembly: GCA_026898455.1. NCBI lineage: Eukaryota > Viridiplantae > Streptophyta > Magnoliopsida > Lamiales > Lamiaceae > Plectranthus > Plectranthus barbatus. Next base: position 11,704 of record JAPKLW010007087.1, read on the forward strand.
GCAACTTGGATTACATCCTTGTCGTAGAGGAGCACAAGTTTGTCCTTGATAAGCCTCGTCCGGCTGATCTCACTAATGCATCGACTGATGAGGAAAGGAGCTACTATAACAAGTGGCTCAAGTCAAACAATATAGTGAAATGCTATATGATGACTACTATGTCCAAGGTACTTGCACAACAGCATCATTCATATGATAATGCTAGTGACATAATGAACAGCCTCACAGCAACCTATGGTGAGTCAGACCGAGCAGTCAGATTCAATCTCATGAGGGAAATCGTGGGAAAGAAAATGGCAGAAGGTAGCTCGGTCAGAGAACACGTGGTCGGCATAACTCACCTCATGGATGAGCTCACGCTGCACGGAGGTGGTATCGATGCGGAAGCGCAAGTTTATATCATCCTCAACTCTCTGCCAAAGTCCTATGAGAACTTTAGACTGAATGCTGTCATGAACAAGAAAGAGTACACTCTTAACGAGCTACTCAATGACTTGATGGCAGCGAAATCAGTTATACAGCCAGAAAAAGTTGCTTTGGCTACTTCTAGCAATCGTCCTGTTGCGCTGGTTGGCAAGAGGCGCAAAGGAATGTTTAAGAAGAAAGCCAAAGGTACAACTTTTGGTAGAAAGTCAAAAAGGACACCGAGCGTGCCTGCTAAAAGGGACAAGTGTTTCAGGTGTGGCAAGACTGGTCACTGGAAGAAAGATTGTCAAGTTAGGAAGACTGGACAAGGTGCGTCATGTGCATTTATAACGGAAACATGTTTAGCATCGGTTTCTACCCAATCTTGGGTAGTGGATACTGGAGCTACTGACCATGTTTGTTATACTTTGCAGGGGTTCAGGCCGACAAGGCAGCTGAAGCATGACGAGATTACCATCTCAATGGGCAGCGGAGAGCGAGTCTCAACAGTAGCCATTGGAGATTTTACTTTATGCTTTGAAAATAATGTTTTGATTTTGAGAGATGTTTTATATGTGCCGGTTTTTCGGCGGAACTTAATTTCAGTTTCCAAGTTATTTTGTGATGGATATTCAGTTATTTTGATAGTGGAGTTTCTATCATTGGTAATAACGGTGTTATCTGTCATGGCAAACTGATTAACTCTCTCTACATCATAGATTGTATGCATAAATCTTCCGTGAATGTTGCAAACTCATCCAATAATAATAAAGAGAAAGTTTTCTTCCGATGAGGATCAAACATATCTCTGGCACTTGAGACTAGGTCACATCAATCTAAAGAGGATTAAAAGATTAGCATGCGATGGGCTCTTGGATTCTTTCCAAGCGGTACCGCATCAAATCTGTGAGTCCTGTATAGAAGGAAAGATGACGACCAGGCCTTTTAAGGCAAGTCAGTCTCGAGCAGGGAATGTGTTGGAATTGATCCACTCTGACTTATGTGGACCAATGCCCACGCAAGCTCGTGGAGGTTATGAGTACTTCGCCATATTCATTGACGATTACTCAAGATTCGGATATGTCTATTTGCTTCGCCATAAGTCTGAATGATTTGAGAAATTCAAAGAGTTTAGGACTGAGGTAGAAAAGAAGCTAGGTAAGACTATCAAGACACTACGATCAGATCGTGGTGGAGAATACCTCAGTAACGAGTTCTTGCAGTACTTGTCAGATAACGGGATTACATCCCAGTGGACTGCACCAGGAACCCCTCAGCAAAATGGTGTAGCGGAAAGAAGAAATAGAACTCTCTTAGAAATGGTCAGGTCAATGATGAGTTATGCAAGCTTGCGAATTTTGTTTTGGGGATATGCCTTGGAGACAACGGTCTATTTGCTTAACCTGGTACCTTCTAAATCAGTTCCTAAAACACCTCTGGAACTCTGGTATAGGCGAAAGCCAAGTTTGAACAGAGTGAGGGTTTGGGGTTGTCCAGCATATGTGCTGACTAAGGAACCTGATAAGTTAGAAAGTAGGTGTAAGCTGATGCTGTTTGTAGGATATCCCAGGCAAACGAAAGGTGGTTACTTCTATTGTCCTGAGAATCTGAAAGTCATTGTCAGTACCAACGTGAGATTCTTGGAGGACGAATATGTAAGAAACCACAGATCCAAGAGTGAAATTGTCCTCCACGAGCTTGAGGACAAAGAAGCAATTCCATCAGGAAAGCCCAGTGTAATGGTAAATCCACCTACAACAGGTGAGGCTATACCAACACTGCCACTAATGCAAGGTATGGGACCAACGCGTACTATGCCAACTACTGACACGGTTCAGATGCCTCGTCGCAGTGGGAGGGTTGTCCACCAACCCGAAAGGAACATGTTCGTGGGAGAGTCTTCTGACTTGATCCCGGAAAATAGACTGGATGATACCAATCCCTGGACATATGACGAGGCGGTATCTGATAAGGATGCAGACAAATGGCTGATCGCCATGGATTCCGAAATAGAATCTATTACGGCTATGGATGTATACCAGAAAACTGATTTGCCAGATGGTTGTCGAGCCGTAGGTTGCAAATGGGTATACAAAAGAAAGAAAGGAGCGAATGGTGAAATTACAGCTTTCAAAGCAAGGCTGGTGGCGAAGGGTTATAGTCAGAAAGAAGGTGTAGACTATGACGAGACCTTCTCACCGGTAGCCATGCTTAAGTCCATTCGTATACTCCTAGCTATAACAACACATAATGACCTAGAAATCTGGCAGATAGATGTCAAAACCGCGTTTCTTAACGGGTACCTTGAAGAAGGTAGGGACATCTATATGCAACAGCCAGAAGGTTATGTGCAGAAGGGCGAAGAACATTTGGTCTAGAAGCTAAGGAAGTCGCTGTATGGACTTAAACAAGCTTCACGGTCATGGAATCTGCGTTTTGATGTAGTGATTAAATCCTATGGATTTTTACAATGCTCAAACGAGAGTTGCGTGTACCGTCTATGTGTCAGCGGAAGCGTGGTGTTCCTTGCACTTTATGTAGATGATATTCTCCTATTTGGCGACAATGTGGAAGTATTGTCGGGCATAAAGGGGTGGTTATCCGAGCAGATTCATATGAAGGACCTTGGGGAGGCAGGATACATCCTTGGGGTAAAAGTATTGCGGGAGCGCAATAAGAGGATGCTGACCTTATCTCAAGGATCATATGTGGATACTGTGATTGCCCGTTTCAGCAAGCAAACTGCCAAGAAAGGTCTGTTACCCTTCAGACATGGCATATATATTTCCAAGGATCAGTGTCCGGTGACACAAAGGGAGAAAGATGAAATGAGAAATGTGTCGTATACATCGGCCGTGGGGAGCCTCATGTATGCAATGCTATGTACGAGGCCAGATATCTGCTTTGCTGTAGGCATGGTAGCGAGATACCAGTCTAACCCTGGACAGGCGCATTGGACCGCGGTAAAGCACATACTCAAATACTTGAAAAGGACGAGAGACTATTGTCTCGTCTATCAGTGTGAGGAGTTGTGCTCTGTGGGTTATACTGATTCGGATTTCCAGGCAGACCGAGACGAAAAGAAGTCCACTTCTGGCTATGTGTTTACATTGGGAGGTGGGGCCATATCAGGGAGGAGTGCAAAGCAGAAGTGCATTGCGGACTCCACCATGGAAGCAGAATATGTGGCAGCTTCTGAGGCTTCGAAAGAAGCAGTATGGTTTCGAAACTTCCTTCTGGAGTTGGACGTGATTCCTAAGCTGCCCAAGTCAATCACGATATACTGTGATAATTCGGGGTGGCTAATTCAAAGGAACCACGAACTCACAGAGCAACAAAACACATTGAAAGGAAGTACCATATTATACGAGAAATCGTAGCAAGGGGTGATGTGCTAATAGAGAAGATTGATACAAGAAATAATCTAGCGGATCCATTCACAAAGGCTCTGCCTCAGAAGGTCTACGAGATGCATGTACGTAACCTTGGGCTGAGGGCAAAGCTATCCACATAGAATGTTTGATGTAATAGCTAGATTAGTTTAGACGCGTTATACTCTGGAAAACACCTGTATAATGCTTTGAGTATAAGTGGGAGATTGATGGATTTATATACTGAAAGCATTATGATTGGTATATTATGTACAAGGTCGATTGGTTAATATACTGGGAATCATAAAT
>JAPKLW010007088.1:0-10083 GCA_026898455.1 Plectranthus barbatus
GTCTTAAGTTTGTGTTCAGATATACTCTAGCAACTCTGTTGCTAGGTTTCAAAATAATCTTGGAACAGTAATATAATAAAACAGTAAATGAACACGAGATTTTATAGTGGTTCGATCCAAATAGATCTACGTCCACTCCTTAGCCGAAACGCTAAGAATTTCACTAGAAAAGTATACAATCAGTACAAGGATTCACCAAAACTTGCAGTAGGCGGTGAACTTTTGAGCCGGCCACAGCACAACTATCATCCGATACTTTGCACTTTTCCGAACACAGCTCCGGCCAAGTCAAGGGCACACCTTCGTAAAACTTGTCCTTCGCTAATGATGTTGTTATAGTTTGCACCTGAACTCAATAAGTATATGTGGCTAACGCCCGTCAGAGTCAATCTCTTTCAAGAATGACTGTTGGATACTCCTAGTAAGGAAATTATCCCAATGATTGAAGATTCTTAATAGAACTTCAAGAATCTTCAAGGATGAGTGTCAGATATTCAATGAGAGGACACTCTGGGTTGTTGAGGGCTTTGAATGTGCTTTTTATCACGAGCTCTCAACTGACTACTTTTCACTTGTTCGCTTTGTCAAGGGAATCTCACACTTGTGTAGTTTGCGAATGTAGGTAGTGATTGAAGCAGTTGTACTCTCGGCTTTCAGACCTGTCTTTTATAGATGGAGATTCAAACTTTGAATCTCCATATCCGTTAGACTCAACGGCTCCTTGATCCGAGAGTGTTTATTTTATGACAGTCGCTTTTGTCTTTGACTTGTACTTCCTTAACTACTTTGGGAAGTTCTCTACCTTTGTGTGAGCTTTTTGTCAGAGTCGCAGTCCAGCTTCAAATTTGATTCTTTTGCTTTGCTAAGCTAGAAACTGCTAACAATATATTCCTTGTGATCCTTTGACTTCCGTTGCTTGCTATTCTTTATTCATTTCTGAAAGGTCCGAATGCTAACGCCTTAGCATTCTGTCTAGTGAGCTTTCAGCCATTTGCTAGTGATTCTTTGTTGGCTTGCTTCTCTAGCAGTTTGTAGGTTGAATGCTGATATCATCTGCTTTGTGTCTGCTAGGGATTCTTCTCAGCACACTAGTCTATTACAACTCAATGTACAACTTATACAGGACTTTACAAAGTGTGCTAGACTCTCTAGATTTCGGCAAATGATCGACCAACAAAATAAGGTTTGATCCAACAAAACCTTTTACAAACAAATCCTAAGGGAGATTTTAGGGATAATTCCCAAAAATTTCCCCCTTTTTGGTGCGATCAAAGCTTACTATCATTTGCTGACCATAAGTGGAAGAATGTCTGTGTTTTACAAGTCTAAGCTATTCTATCAATCTGACACAGAGTTTTTCCAACTAGGTTCAAGCAACAGATATGATTGAAATCAAATTCCCCCTCAACAGGTGCTGGGGAATATTTCTCGATTAAATATGAGTAAATGTTTGCAACAAAGCAGTATGCTAGAAATTCTAGCACTCATCAAATCAGCAAGCATTCATCAAACAAAATATAATCTTCATGTCCACATGCAAATTTGTTGAGTACACCAGAAGTGTAGGTCAACTAGGGCACACCAGTAAAATTCAGAGGTGGACAAAGAGATTTTGTCTAAGTCTGATCCAATTTTATATATGATATTGCAAGTTTAAGTACAAATTGGATTCAGAAAGTAAGAAATGATGAAAAGATTTAACCTTTACGTTCATGAGCCGGGTGCTGGCTTGTCTTTTTCACTGTCCGCTGAATTGTTCTTCTGGATATCAGCAAACTTCTCCATGGTGAATTTCATGAAGTTCTCATGAAGAGCTGCTCCTGTTTCTCTTTCAGCAGCCTCACGCTCCAGTTCTTTAGCCAGCTTCTCCTGCTCCATAGCAATCTTTTGTAGTTGAAGTTCATGTTCCTTTCTTTGCAATTCTAATTTCGCTTCATGTTCCTTTCTTTGCAATTCTAATTGAACTTCTAGCTCTTTTCGTCTTGACTCCTCCTTCGCTTCTTCTTCTTTTCTCCTTATCTCTTCTTCCCTTGCGGCTAACTCCTCCTCATTTTTCTTTCTTCTTTCCTGGTCAGCCTTTCTTCTTTCTTCCCCCTCTTTGATTGCAGCCAAAAAGTTTGTACCATAGGCCACAACTGTATCTTTTAGGGTAGTCCTGGTGTCTGCTAAATCCTTTTGAACGACCTCAAGACTTGTCCTATTCTCAAAAATAGCCAACTTGTTTTCTGCGATCTCTGATTGTACATGAGATACATCTCCCCGTATCTCATCAACTTCTCTTCTCAGATGAGTGGTAGCTGCTTCTACTCTTCCATCAATGGCTGTTTGCAAATAAGAGATAAAGGCTTCAGCTATTTCCGCAGTCAATGGAAAGGGTATCTGCAGTGAGGTTATGGGAGTGGCATTGAAGGAAGTAGTCGTAACGAGTTCTTGACTCGTTGGAATAGACGGTTGTTGTGTGTGACTAGTACTCGCAGCAACATACTCCTGATAGCATAATTCCTCATGCATTATCCGATTAGCAGCATCCAGAATTTGTGCGGTCTCCTGGACAGTCTGAGCTTCAGCTTTCTGAGCTTCCTTCACTATGTCATGAATATCAATGTTCAAGAACTTAGCCAACTGCTTATCTCGGTAATCAAATTCCAGAGCAGCACGCTCATTGGCCTGTGCCGCTACTCGAGCTTTGAGTTTCTCGGCCGGTTGAATTTTATACTCCATCTGTCGTTTCATGTAAGCGACAGCAGCTCTTGCTTGACGCTTAGACAGTTCAACTCTAGCATCAGAGTATCCATCGGGTACGAAGGTGGATTTAGGTAGCCCCGCAGTCTTTGAGAGAAAACGGTGTTCTCGGATGGCTTGAAGTCTACACATCACTTGTTTATCTGAGAACTGTTTCATCCCCGGAACTTGATCAATCCAGTCAAAACACCAGCGTTCCTCACGTCTCCAGAAGTTTAAGCCCTTAGCAGCAAAAACCAGTGCTTTCTCTTCAAAACAGAGTTGATGCATAATATAGTCACACTTCTTCCATCGTCGGAATTCTTCTGTTAACAAGCGTCCTTCCGGTGTTGATTCATCCAATTCCATATGGAATAAATCAGCAATGGCTCTTTCTGTTTCGGAGTGCACGAACAATTCGATCTCTTCAGCCATAGGAGTGAGATCTGAGTTGGGCCTTTCTTCAGGGTAGACCGTTGCACACCATTGACCGATTCTTCGTAGATGATAACGTGGTCCAGGCAGCCAATTGAGAGGCACTCGGAGAGGAGTGTCTGATCCAGATGGTACCTTCCTCAGGTATTTGGCATTAAAAATCTCCTCAGATTCTCCATCAGAGTCAGAAACGCAAGATTCAACATTAGTGAGCAGAGAATCGTTCTCCTCTACAGGCGAATGTAAATCATGAAGAAGTGAATTGACCTGTTCTTCAGCATCTCTTTCTTTACTCGATTCTGCATCAGTGAAGGCTCCAGACCTCCATAATTGTGAGAATGCTTTATCTGATAGTCCTTCTTCTGCTAGGTTTATCTGTGATTCAGAGGAGGTATTGAAAATGATTTCCTCTTCGGAAGTAGCTTTCCCTTTTCCTCGTTTTGTGGCCTCGTCTGCTAGGCGTTGCAGTTCATCAGCAGGAGCTTCATCATCATTCATCATGGTGATATCTGCTGGAATGTCTGCCGTTTCCTCGTCCTCTGCTGGAGTTGGAATTCCTTCAGCAACATTCACCACTGCTGGTGTGTGTTCCTCGTGTACTGCATCTCCTATGGTGCTTTCCTTTTGCTTGATAGGCTGTGCTTCCAATTAGGTCTGCTTAGCAGCGCGCTTCTGGGCCATCAATTCTTCAGCAGCAGATTTGACTCGTTCAAAGTTTCTGTCTCTGCCTTCGAATGTTAGATTACTGATGAATTTTTGGTAATCTCTTTTCTCGAGTTCTTTTAGAGTAGCTATTCGCTTTCTCTTTGCTTTCCTTGTTTCCGGACTGTGCTCTTCAACAATTCTGAGAGACTTAGGGATGTAATCTGGATCAGCGGTGTCCTCAGTAACATTCTCTGTAGAGTCTTTTTCTGCTGTATCAGTTCCTTCAGCAGCTTTAGCAGTCTTGCTTTCTGCTTCTGCTTTCTCTAATGCTTCCTTATCAGTAAGTAATTCCAACTTTCTTCTGGTCTTCTTCTTTGCCTTAGTCACAGGAGGAGTTGTTGCGATTCTCTTGTTGGGTTGAATAGGTAATGCCCGTGCCCCAAGAGTGATTGGAAGCTGTTCTGCTTCCTTCAAAGTCATGATATCATTGATCTGATCAACTGGTAGGTTTCCTAATTTCTCAATTTCCTCAAGATTTTTGAAACACTGATCTGTTTCTGCATTCCTCTTCAACACTGCTAATTCTACTTTTGTTATGGGAATGGAGTGTTGGAGTGTGGGTACTGCTAAACTTGCTTCATCTGGTTCCTCTGGGGATGTTGGTTTAGCCTTGTCCACATTGGATTTCCCGGTTAACTTCCTAGGATTTCTAGTATTGACCGGCTTAGGCTTGTGTCTTGTGATAGGAATGTAGTCTGTGGAAAGGAGTGCAACTCCACGATCCACGCCTGTGTTGGTAAACAAAATTTCCAAGAATTTACTAATCTTCAGCCCAAAGTTTACATTCGAGGAGAATGTTCCATCGATTTCCATGTGAGCATTCTTCTTGGCATGCTCTGCCCATCGTTCAAATATGAACTCAGCCCAATTACCCTTTACATTATCGTTTAATGCCATCATCACGGCATACTTCTTAGCAGAGAGCTCCGAGTAAGATCCAGCATCACACTGGAGCATCTTGATTACTATTTCAGCAGTTCAGAATCAAGGAGATTTAGGATTCACTTGGGAAAGTGTTTGTTGGCGAGAGGCATGTACATAATCCTGTCTTTCATGATTTGGGCCACTCGTCTCCGTTCCGCCGAATGAGTGGACAGCTTCTTCTGTCGGGCCATGGTCACCAATGTGCAGTAAGGAATAGACTCATCAATGTCCTCTTTCTTCTCAATTCCAGTGAACTCGGGTGCATGTCGAACATGCAGGGGTGAGCAAGTGGTGGCTGGATAGATGAATGTGGGTCGTTGAAATTGAGTTGTGTCTAGGTTTTCTGAAGATGAAGATTCGGGATTTGTGTCTTTGTGTGAGGAGGTTGAAGAATTTTGATTTGAAGTCATGGTTGGGTAGTTTTTCTGAGAATTTTGAGATGGTTTTACAAGGACGGAGGTGAAGGGTTTCTGAAGATTGGTAGGGATTTGCAATCTAATTATGGTGTAGGAGATTTCGGAGTACGAGGAGAAATTGACGACGAGGATTGAAAGCACTTTAAATTCAATCAACGGTTGGGGTTGAGAGTTAGATCGTGGGTATATCCACGTCCTTCGGAGCTTGAGTGTGGATGACGTGGCACAATCCAATTTGTCGCCGTCGTCTGGACGCATTAAATGTTTCTCCGTATCGAAAAGCAAACGTCCCACGTCTGATTTGAGATATTCAGCAGCCAAGATTAATAGAATCAAGCAGAAGCTACCACGTATTTCATGGTATCATCATATTAACCTCCGGCATTGCTTTTCATGCATGATCATAATCTCTTCCGATTTGACCTTTTTATTAATGAATTACTTCACTCCACTCAGCGACCCTTCAACTTCAGAGATGAGCAGTTACCAAAGGCTTCTCTATAAATAGCATAAGCAGGCGATGCATTTGATACGACTTCTTGTGACTCTCGTTCTTCTTCTCACAAAATTTATTAATACTGAAATATGGATCCAATTCAACCTCTCTTCGTTCCGCGGCACAGAATCCTCTGTGATTCTGGTTTGTATGAAGAGTACGAAACAGAATATCACATAGCAGAGTGGATTATGTCCAGTCTTCATGCCAGTGGTGTGGCCAAGTTCATTTCTCTGACGCCTCATTAGTTCCATATGGAACATCTTCAGAACTTTGTTTGAAAAAGTGAACCCATTGGAGACTCCATTGTTGGTGTCTTCATGAATCAGTTGGTGAGATGGACGGAGGACACTTTTGCGTCGGAGTTCGGCTTACCGAGGGGTCCAATTTCTGTGATGGACTATCGCAGTAATGAAATAACTCCTGAGTGGTCTTCATGGATGAAATGGAGGCGTTCTTCGGAGCTTGAGTTCTCGCCTACCCCATCAGCATATGGACTGCAGACTCGCTATCAAGTTCTCTTCGAGATAGTCTGTGGTATGTTGGTGGGAGTGAACCCGGATGATATGATCTTCTCTCGTGAAGTCTGGAAGGTCATGATGGTGATTGATGATCGAGCAGAGGTTGACTGGGCGGATTTCGTCTTCCAAAGGATGCGGAAGAGTGTTCAGCAGTTCCCTCAACTTCACCTTCCCTATGGGATGCCGTTAAGTTGGCTGCTAGAGCATAGATTCCCTGATCTCACCCTAGGTCCCTCGAACCTTCGAGGAATAGATTTTTATCCGTTTGTGCCTTTGTCGCCTTTCTGAGTTGGTTGAATCCTCTGCTTATGTAAATATTTTTGTTGAACTATATAAAATGATGTCTATATTTCAATTGAGACAATCCCATATATATATGCGCTCAATATCAAACATCTGCTTGATAATATCCTTGATAATCAAATATGTAGTAATTCTGTTGTGTATGCTTCTGCTAAGATCGTAGCAGATATATGTTCTGCTTAAAAAAACATAGCAGATACCGCTTTAGAAAACAGTTAGCAGAGCCCTCGTCTTTTAGCAGAAATATCATTTTTAGCAGAGTATCCATCCTCTAGCAGAGATATCAAGTCTAGCAGAACATCCATCCTCTAGCATAGACCTTATTCATTAGCAGAGATCTCATTCGTTAGCAGAGGCCGTATCTCTAGCAGAGACCTCATCTCTAGCAGAGATCTCATCTCTTAGCAGATGGAACGACGATCTGTAGTGTAAGCTTCTCTCCAAGCGTCGATTACTTTTTCAAGAAATACTTTGACCGATCTGACGTGGCGTCTGTCTATTCGTTGTGTATCAGATGATCATTAACTCTGAATCGAATCGATTTTTACGAACAGAGTTATGATTCTTCCCCTATAAATGCCCTTCTTGTGTGTATCTTTATTATCACAAGAATTCTTTTCTGAGCATTTTTCTTTTTCTCGTTCAGAAAATTTTCAAGCAAATGGATTCTCCTGGTCAATCCTTGGAATTGCGCCGAAACCAGATCCTTCATGAGGCTGGTTTGAACTCTCTGTATGATAACAATCCAAGAGTGGCAGAGATCGTTATGTCGAAATTGAATCGTAGTGGATTGACCCAATTCGTCACTGCTACTCCAAAACGTTTCCAAGGCGACGTTCTTCGAGAATTCATCGATGACTGTTCTATGGAGAGAGATGGCATTTATGGTTCCTTTCGTGGCAAGCTCATCTATTGGTCACCGGACGTCTTTTCTCGTCGATTCGGCCTTCCCAGAGGTCCTGGGTCTGTCTTGGACTACCGTGTGACGGACATTGCCCCTGAGTGGTCAGCGTGGCAGAAATGGAGACGAACGCCTTCGTCTGAATTTTCCCTTTCTGTCTCAGCATATGATCTGCGCACTCCGTATTGGGTGCTCTTCCGTATTGCTAACAATATGTTGATGGGAGAGGACTGTGATGACACTTTCTTCTCAAAAGAAACGTGGCAGATCATGATGTCCATTGACGATGGAGCCGAGGTAGACTGGGTGAAATATATCTACAATAGCGTTCGAGACTGTGTCCAGTATTATCCGGCAGTGCCTCTGCTGAATGGAATGCAATTTAGTTGGTTGCTGGAGCAGAGTTTTCCTCAGATAGCAGAAGGACCAACGAATCTTGTAAATACGGACTTCTTCCCATTTAGGCCTTCTTCCCCCTAGAATAGCGATCATGTTGTTGTTTTCAATTCTCCTCTTTTCCTTTGAAATGACATCTTGTCGATGAATGAAAAGATATATGAAGACTGCACAAGTATGTTTTGTTGTCTGGCATTTGTTAACAAAATTTTCAACCAATTTCTGCTCGGCATTTTCAATATTAGCAGAGAGCTATGATGAATATTCCTCAGCAGATGTAATCATCTTCCAGAATATGTAACGATGTCTTCAAGAAATCCAAGAAATAAGGATAAAAATAACATCTCTTCTGATACTCTGTTTCTGATATGCTTGCATCATAGTCTCAGCAAACTGTCTTTTGAATGTGTTGAGTGTCTGTAGCAACCTTCCTGTGTCTGATGTGAGCTACTATTTTCCACACAAGGTCATCAAGTGCTATCATTTAAGACGGCAGATTTCTGTCTTAATCAAAGGATTTGGGATATCCTTTGGTGTCTTCTTTAAGCATTCGTTGAAAAGAACACCATAATACACAGGTAGGTCGACTTGCCATATGTAACCCTATTAAGACAGGTGGCGTTTCCCCCTTTGTCGAGACTCCTCGACTTCTGCTCTTCTGAGTTTTGAATTCATTTGATAGGACACTTTTGGGAGAGTGTTCCCACTATGGATAGAGCCATGATCTTGCTATAAATAACGTCTCACTTGTGTTCTTGAACTGCATCTTTTCCACTCCTCTTTGCATAGCATTTCCTCCTTCACTTGTTTCAAGATGCATCATATTACCATTGCTCCAAGTGATTTGCCTGTAACTCGCAACCAGATTCTTCATGAATCAGGATTGTATTTTGAGTATGGAAGCAATTGTCGTGTTGCAAACTTTGTTATGGGAGCTCTTCGTGAGAGTTGCCTATCCCAATTCCTGATGACTATGCCAACACGTTATCAGAGACGAGCTCTTCAGAGCTTTATCTTCAGGTGTAAAACCGATGATGACGCCATTTGGGGTTGCTTTGATAATCAAGTGGTTTGTTGGACTCCGGCCTTCTTCTCTCAAAAGTTTGGCCTTCCTCGGGGTCCCACTCGCATTATGGATGTCTACCGCCATTTGACTGCTCCAGAGTTCGGCTACTGGAATAAGTGGAGGCAGTCGGACAACTATGACTTTTCACCAACTCCATCACGCTTGGGGTTGAAAGAAGAGTATAGAGTCATTTTTGACATTGTTAGCAATGTCACTTTTGGAGTCCCTGCTGACAACTATATATTCAACCCAAGGATTTGGAGGGCCATGATGGCCATTGATTCGGAGATGAAGGACGTTGATTGGGAGGAGTTCTTCTTTGATGGAGTGAAGAGATGCATCGACCTCTTTCCTCAGTTTCCTCTGCCAACTGCCATGCAGCTAAGTTGGTTGCTTGAGCAGACGTTCCTTCATCTTGTTTCCGAGGGTATCCCTTTGATGGGATTCGACTTCTATCCCTTGAGGGCTCACTTCCCTAACACGGGTTGAAGACTGTTCCGAGCTCTCCTCCTTTTGGCGTCCTTATATAACATTGTTAGATATGTTGCAACAAAATGGTGTAGAGGATGATGTATATGAACTTTCTTCTTGGTTGAGACGTGTAATCTTTTTGAAATCTGTTGTCCTTTTGTTTAATGATTATGCTGAAGTAGATCTTTTCTTCAAATCCTCCGTCGTGTAGACTCTTTTCAACTGTTTTCATGACATTTTTCAGCATTTCATAATGTCACGATATCTTCAACAGACAGAAATAATAACGTCCAGAGTGATGTATATAAAACTTCAAGAGTATCCTCACAGAAAGAATGAGAGCTAGGACTCATTCATCCACAACTTCATCTAATTCCATCAATCCAAGCTTCAAACATAATTCTTTAAATCTGGCTTCTGGAAGTGGTTTTGTGAATATATCTGCTATCTGATCTTCGGTGCATATGTAACGAACATCGATATCTTTCTTCTCCTGATGATCTCATATGAAGTGATGACGAATATCGATATGCTTGGTCCGAGAGTGATGAACAGGATTTTTTGTGATACACATAGCACTATTGTTGTCGCAGTAGATAGGCACACATTCGGGAGGGATCTCGTAATCTTGCAACTGTTGTCTTATCCAGAGAATTTGCGAACAACAGCTAGCAGCAGCCACATACTCTGCTTCAGTGGTAGATGTAGCAACAGAGTGTTGCTTTTTG
>JAPKLW010007089.1:0-15783 GCA_026898455.1 Plectranthus barbatus
ATTTATTTGACGTGTTGTGGTAGTCGATTAAGTGCATTCACTTGGAAGAGAATATTCCTTCATCATTATGACTGTCATCACTCATTTCATATGAAAGACCTTTAACTCTGTAGTCAACACAGTATAAAGTTTGTCTAAGTACAAGGAGATTCATGTCAGCTATGACATCTCCATCATGTTCTTGAATGCCTTTGTATCTAATGAGTGCGTATATGTGGCTGGAGTGTGGCAGCATTGTTGAATCAGACTTAGTGAGAGCCCTACAGATGTTAGAGAGTACAAGCTAAACAATTTATGAATAAATTAAACAACATACCTTTACCTATGTGGTAGAGTAGTTCTGCTTGTTCTTCGGTTACTGCTGTAATACCATGTTGGTGTTAGACTTTTCAAAGTCTGACATGGGATAATCATCAACAGCAGTTGGTACATGGGGTGTGTCTTCCAACAGACTTTCCTTCCGACATTCTTTCCTTTAAATCTGTAATCCCTTTCCGAGCTCTCCACTTTTTGAGAAGGATCTACATGTAGTTCTCATCTGTTGTTGTGTCAGCATAGCAGTCTTCTTCTGGTGTGTCAGTGTTAGACTTTTCTGACACTTTGACATCTTAATCAGAACTTGGGATGTGAGTTGAAAGTTTCTGTAGCTGCTGCCCCTTCCTCTTTTTGGCTGGTTTTGCTTCCTCATCTTCAATTCACCGGGGTTGTCTGGGTTGATAGGATTATGGTGTTCTCCAGAAAGATTTGATACAGAGGTGACTCAGACAGAATAGCTTCAGATGCAACATCAGATTTTTGTCTGCCTTGATTTGTTAATCTCTGACAGAAGGCATGTCAGACTTCTCTTCTGGACCACAAGGAGTGAATTTTGTAGGGATAGTGGTTTTCAGAGGCTAGAGGGTTAGAGATTTCAGCAGTAGGGTTTTCTAGGTTGAGGTTGAGAGGATGAAGGAGGCAAAGATTTAGGTTTTTCAGCTGATTCAGAGATATTGAAGGAAAGAGGAATAGGAGTAATGGGAGTAGGGTTTTGTTGATGATCAGTTATCACCTTTGAGAGGAACTCTTGTAAAGCTTGAAGATCTCCTCAACTTAGTACCTCTTTGATTAGTTCTTGAATTTTGTCGTTCATGGTGACCTGAATTTAGAGAGAAAAAATACGAAGAACACTATTGCACGAAGAACAAGAGTTTTTCTTGATTAATGTGAAATGAAAAATAGAGGTGAGAGGAGACATTTATTTTTAAATAAGTAACAGTACAAAGCAATAAAGGTGAAATCCTATGCAGCATAAACACAAAAAACATAAAGACATAGATCAACAAACAGCGAAAATTAAGGGATTTTGAAAAAGATGACTCAAATTTGAATTATGTAACGACTTCAGCACAAATAGCAGACTCCCAGACTTTAGACAACAAAAAAATACGAATCCCTGGAGGATAGCAACGAGAAATAGAAAAGAAAAAGCATGCATAAAAGTTTAACATGGTATACGTTAGAGTTACACATTGTGATATTATCAACATCCTTCCACAGAGGTTGTGTGCCTTATCATCGCCAACCTCTAGTACTAGTTGATTAAAAACTATTCCAATTCGTTGAATTGCTTATATTTTCCACATGAACAGTGTTCTATCAACGTTTTGTCCATAGTACTTAATTTTGCAAGACAATGATTAGATTAAAACATCCAAGTTTTATAGTCAGAGAACCTCACTCTTGTGTTCCTAACTTTATAACTGGAAAATAAATCACACAAGGAACAAACTCTAACAATAACATGTAAACTTCAACAGGCAAAAGTAAGAACTCATTGTTGAGGGGAATTGCACATCCCCAGGCCTTTTCAAAGAAATGAAAGTCTTTCAAAGTCTAAAGCCTCGGTAATAATGTCTGCTATTTGGTCCTTAGTTGGAACACATTTTATCAAAGGATGTAAAGGGTAATGTATGCCAAATCGCCTTTTATCATCCGCAGTTCGGATTGTGGTTACTTTGGCTTAGATGTTGCCTGGAGTATAACTCATTTGTGATGTCCCAGCTCTGGATAGGTTAACATGGTCTTAGTATCTCCAATGTTAATTTCTTTTGCCGGCGGATACCTGACATGGAGAGAAATTAAATGACCTATTTTGGTCTTAGAGAGCATTTGTTGTAAGTGTCTAATCTGGTAGCTTGAGGTAAATTAGCCTGGGAAATTGGAGGAAACAATTTGCATTGTTTTATCTAAAGGTTCTATGCATATTTGTTTCAACGCTTATTTGTTTTTCAGATATGTCTATTATTGCATCGCTTGTTAATTCAATTGTACACGATTCCTTAACTGGTCCGAATTTTCCTGGATGGAAAAGTGACATTGTCAAACTTTTGGATTCATTTGGACATTTGTTTGTTCTGCAAACTCCCTGTCCGAGTCTGCCCACCGATGCATCTTCCAACGAAGAGCGTACACAATATCACATGTGGATGTGGTCAAATGGTATGACCAGACAATACATCTTGGGTGGTATGTATGCACTGAGTCCTCGTTATAGTGATGTATGACTTGCGCATGATATTATGCGACGTCTTGACGTAGCATATGGCGGGCTTGATGGACATGCTAGATCCAATCTTATCAAGCGCATTGTAAGACAAAAAATGGGTCGGGGCTGTTTAGTGCATGAACATGTGGAATCACTCATCCAGCTCATCAATGAGTACACATTAATGGGTGGTCAAATTGACAATGATGTCAAAATTGACTTGATACTCAACACGCTACCGAAGGCATTTGATGACTTCAGGATTTCTGCTGAGAAAAACAAGAGTGAGTATACTGTTCACAGTCTGCTCAGAGATCTTGTATCAGCAAAATCGTCTTCAGTCTTTTCTGTGAGTCGCTCTAATTTGCTTCCGAGTCAGAAGAGTGATAACAAAGAAAAGAGGAATGAAGGAAGCAGTGGGAGCAATCTTTCATTGTCAAGTCTTTCTAGACCTCTTGCTTAAAGTTCTTCTAAGTCACGTTGTAATGACTTGAAGCGGAAGAATGTTAAAGGAGAGAGGAGCAAATGAAAGAAAGATAGCAAGAAAGACAAATGTTTCAAGTGTAGCAAGAAGGGTCACTTGAAAGTAAATTGTCCAAGTTTGGTAACTAAGGGACGAGGTGCGCCATCTTTTGCATTGGTTGTTGAAACATGCTTTGTATCAGTTTTCTACTCCTTAGTGGGTAGTGGTTACTGAGGTTACTAATCATGTTTGTTACACTTTGCAGGGGATCAAGCTTTAGGCTTGAAGATGGCGGGATTACCATCTCCAAGATTGATGCTGGAAGTCGTTACTTCAGCTGATGAAGATTTTACTTTATGTTTATGATAAACAAAGTTTTAGTTTTGAAGAGATGTTTTGTTTAAATCTCATTTTCATTTATGTTTCTATGGATTATCAGTTATTTATTATAGAATTATTCTGTCATGACAAATAACAGTGTTTTCTATTATGATTTAATTGATGTTTCTCTTCAGTACTTGTTTACATAAACCGATAGTGATCTTTGGCTATTGAGGAATCTTTTTAGAGATGAGGTTACATCGGTCTAAGTAGTTTTAAGTAATTCATGGAATTATGGATTTCATTCAGGTATTCCTAAGATTGCTGCTTATGAATAATACTTAGAGGTGAAAGATGATAACCAAGCTTTTCAATATGTGATTGAATCTCTAGGAGTTATTTTGTATTTGCTCTGTGTTAAATCTACTTCTGCAGTTACCTTAAATAGGCATTGATACTATATTGACTTAAGATATGGATATGTTTATCTAATTCCCTACAAGTCTTAGTCTCTTGCTTTAATCTAGAGCGTTTATGACTAAGGTAGAGAAGAAGATAAACAAGACCGTAAAAATAATATGATTACATCATGATGGTGTGTATCTTAAGTGATGTATTTTACAGTATTTGGCAGAGCAAAGGGATAATATCCCAGTTGACTACACCTGTTATCACTCAAAGGGATGGTGTGGATAAAATAAAAGAAATAAGATTCTTTAAAGTTGATAAGCTATGCTGGCTTTGCTATTTTGTGTTTTTTGGGGAAATGCACCAAAAGCAATAGTGTATCTGCTTAACCCAGTGTCTTCTAAATCAGTTCTTAATACCCTAGTGGATCTTGACTTTGTTAAAAAGGCAATGATGGGTAGTTCAACTTTTTAGCTGTTAAAGGAAGTTGGTTGGCTAGAAGAAAGGTTTAGGCTAATACTGCTCTGTGGACTATCCCAGGTAAACAAAAAAGGTGGTTTCTTTAATGTCCTAAATACAAGAGAGTTGTTGTATAGGATGAAACCATGAATCCAAATGTGAGATTGTCCTCCAAATATTTGGAGAAGACAATTCAAACCCATCAGGAAATACCCCGTGGCATATTGAGCAAACCTTGGTAAGTATGGTACCAATTGCACGGTTGCCTATGTAAGGAGGTAAACCACAAATAAATGCACCAATAACTGACACGATAAAAGGATCATTGTTGCAGTGGGAGGCTGCCTTAACAGGCTTAACAGTACTGGTTCGTGGGAAACAGTCTCTGGACTTATTCTTAGTTGATGAACAACATTGTATTGTCTCCTATATACACAACAAAACTGTTAAGTCAAAGATGTCGTTTAATGATGTCAAGTCATGGATTCAAAAATGAATCAGTAACAGTTATGGATGTATATCAGGATTAGTGTAACCAAGTAGCTTTCCAGCTATAGGTAACTGAGTGATATACAAAAAAAGAAGTATTCGAATGATAACCTAGTATACTTCAAAAGCCTAGGTTTGTGAGCAAATGTACGTTTCATAACAAGATCTTCTCACTGGTTGCAACTCTTAAACCCATTTGAATTTTTTTGTCCATTACAACACATATGAACCTGAGTATCTGGAAGGTAGATGATATCATCCGTGTTTTCACAAACGGGTACATTGATAAAAGGTGATGATATCTATATGCAACAACCAGATAGGTTATGTGCAGTAAAGTGAGTAGCATCTTGTCTAGAAGCCAAGGAAGTTCAAGTATGAACTCAAGGGAGCTTCAAAGTCATGAAACAAAAATCTTGATATTATATATCGAGAATGAGAGTTTCATGTACCTGTTATGTGTCAGTAAAAGCGTGGTTTTTCTTGCACATTATGTAGATGATATTTTCCCATTCAAAAATGGTGTGAAGATACTATCAGACATAAAGAGATGGTTATCCGAACAGTTTCAGAAGTAGGATATATGAGATATTGGAACATCTTTCGGATTAAAGTCTTGTGTGAACACAAGAAATAATGTTCAGGTGTCTCAAGTCACTTAAATTGATTCTTTGGTGACTCGTTTCATCATAAGGCTAAGAAAGGGTTGGCATCTTTCTATATATGGCGATGAATGAAGTCAGATATCTGTAATGCTATAGGCATGGAAAATAGATATCAATTCAACCCTAGACAGGCTCATTAGTTTATAAATGTGCCCTATGGGTTGAATAGTATCGAATATCCAGGAGGATCATAAAGAAAGAAATCGACCTCTAACTATGTGTTGGCCTTGGAGGAGGAGTTATAGGAATTAGACACAGAAGTGTGTCACAAAATAAGGTATGAAGGCTGAGTGTGTAACAGATTCATAAGCTTCGCAAGAAGTAATATAACTCTGGTGTTGTCCTCTAGAGGTGTGTGTTCCGACTTTGCCTTCTAGAATCACAAAGTACTGTGATTGTGATGGTGCAATGACAAACTCAAGGGAACCCAAGACTCATAAGGTGGTGAAACACATAGAATATGTAGTACCACATCATTCGAGGAATCGTGATAAGAGGCGATGTGTATAAGGTGGGAGCGATTGATATGAAAAGTGTGTTCGTTTGATACACTGTTCTTCATAAATGTGTTACATCAATATAGTCGCTATCTAATATAACAAACATACTATACGAACTGTAATATCCTATTATCTCGCCTATAGGGATGATCATATGGTGTGTAGGAGATCACAGAGGATCATATGAATCATTTGACTTAGCGAGATATAAATAGTATCACGACTGAGATAGTCCCTGGACAGGCTATCGGTTTAGGCTACAACACATCAGTATATAAGTAATCTAGCTACTTGATGTGTTGGTACATCTTTATGTATTGATGGGATCAACAGTGAGATGTGCCATTCTAATTGACATATTAGTGAGCCAGATCTCTAAATACTTGTTATGATCTTAAACCTAATGGAAGGCTAAGGGGCATACACAAGTTGACTACACTTTGACTTACTATGGTGGCGAGTCTTACATGTACTCTTATACCTGCATCTTGGGTGTGGCAGTTTGTGTGTGGCCTGCTTAGATTGGACATGTAGAAAATCATATCCGTTTTAGGATGGGGACATTGATAACTGCAAAAAAGCAGCGAGCAAATAAATTTATAATTACACCCAAAGGTGGTCGAACTCACGGGGACTGTGCAACAAAATATCTAAAGTACTAGCCACAATTTCTAGAACATAGAAGTTTGAGGAATTTGGAAAAGGGATTTTGTTTTGAAAATTAAAGATGACAATGCGAGAAAATAAAGGTTTTGAAAACAATTAAAGGAAAACACAGATCCTAGGGCATATATTCTAATCATCAACATGTAATATCTATCAACTCAGCAATTGGAAAATAATAGATTTTAGTGGATTAAATTCCTTGGTCTGTCAATTAAATCCTAGATTACTAAACAGTGACTTTATCCTCTCGGTCTCAAGAACACCAATTTAATTAATCTCAATAATCATCTAGTTAATTCCTATACAAGTTTCTTCCTTTTGAGACAAAAAACAAATATAATTAATTCTCTCATCCTATTAACAATCTTCACCTCTCGGTCCTTCGATTAATAACTTTAGACCTAGACTCAAATTCATCTCTCGATCCATCTTTAAATCTAGATTATTAAATTAAACTCAGAGAATTGAACCATGCCATTCGAGTTGATTTCAATTAACATGCATCAGAAAAGAATACACATAGCCCTAGAACCTGTTAGGGTTCTAGCCACAAAACATGACTAAAACAAAAGCAAACATATTATTACCTTAGCAATTGAAATAGGAACCTTGAATGTCTTCAAAAACTCCAATGTCTTCAATATTCTAAGTACAATAATGCATAAAAACTCTAAAAAGCTAACTTAATTTCGTGCATAATAAGTACTATTTATAGAGGAGAGAAAAAGACCTAATCTGGATATTGGGCTAAAATAATAAAAATTGCCAAAACAGGCTGAAATATCCATGTCAGACTTCTGTGTCGATCGATAGGATGCCTGTCGACCGACACATAAGCATGGTCGAAATCCAGGCTGATCTCCACATCGAGCCGCGGCCTTGTCCTTCCTATCGATCGACAGGGGCAATTTCGATCGACATGTGCGCATGTGTCGAGCTCTCTTCATTTGCCTTGCTTCTGATTAACGCCCAAACTCTGTGTCGATCGACATGCACCACGTCGATCGACACAGAGGTCCTGCTTCGGGTTTTTGGCTTCGTCTTCCAATTTGGTCGACTTCCCGTGCATCAATCGAAGCGGCAACTCTGTGTAACTCGGCTCTTTTAGCCCTAAATACCTGCAAAATTCACCACGAAGGGCATAACATCCTCTAAACAGTCTCATGCACATAAATAAGTAAAAACCTAAACTAATTGCACTGAAACAATGGAGAAAAATATAAATAAGTGAGTATAAATATGAGCTTATCAGACATTCCCTGAGGAGCTCACAAGGTTCATTATGCTAAACCCCGCAGGTTAAATTATTAATTCAGGCATAAGTGAAAAAGAGTGAGTGGTACTACACAGGAAATAAGAGATTAATTAATTGTGGCTGATTGTCATAAGCCAAATTAATTAATTAATATCTGAAATCTTAAATATGTGGATCATTCAAGTTTAATGCAACTCATTCCAAATAACATGTTAATAAAGGGTGAGTCATTGTTGGGAATTATTTACGAATTCCTCCCTTAGATCAATATTGTCCTAGTTTTGTTGAATCAAAGCTTAATTAGATTGGTCGATCATTGCTGAATTCTAGCATAGTCTATCAACTCTTTGTAATGTCCTATTTAGGAAAAATATCGAGTTGTAATAGATTAGGAAGTGCTTGAGAAGATTGCTGAAGATTCAACAAAAAAACCGAGAATATCAAGAATTAAACAACTTCGGAATGCTAGAGGTATTCTTAGCAGATGGTAGCTGCTAGAGAAGTCACCAGACGTGAATGACTGCTAGAGATGATAGCGGTCAAGTGCTAAGAAGAATGATTGCTAAGGCGTTAGCAATCATATGCTGAAGGAAGAGACTGCTAGAAGGCTTTACTCAGCGGTCGAAAGCAAAGTGATAGCAGAATGCTGAAGGAGTCAGCATTCGCTAACATTCAAAATGGATTGCTAAGCAATAGCAATCAGCAGAAGACTAAAGTGGTATAGATATATTTGCTGAAGGAGTCAGCAGATCGAAGAAACAAATTGCTAAGAAGAGCCTAACATTCAAAAGGCTTAGCAGAGTACTCCCAACATTCAGCAGTTCCCGACAGAATGCTAAGCAGGGAGATACTCAACAGGTACTTGCGAAATACACCCGTTCTGACAAGAAGTACAACCAAGGACGAAAGCTTTCCCGAAGTAGGTCAAAAAGTACTGTACGACGCCGGAAAGGTGGAAAAAGCAAGTTACTCTCTTGGACGAAGGAGCTATTGTGTCTAACGGGTCTGGAGATTCAAAGTTTGAATCTACAGATATAAAAGGCAAAGTCCAACAGAGAGAAGACTACTACTGCTCAATCAAACATCTGAACAAGAGATTCATACGACAAACAAAAGCTAACTGTCAAAAGAGAGTAGTCATAAAGTTGCGAGCTCACATCTGAGAATATTCAAAGCTCTCAACAACCGCTGTAGTGTCCCCATTCAATATCTGACACTACAATCAATAGATTCCTTGACTTAGTTCAAGAGTCTTCAATAATTGGGATACCTTTCAAAACAGGAAGCATCCAGCAGTCATTTCTGGAAAGACTTGACTCCGACGGGCATTAGCTGCAATCAGACATAGTTTGGAGAAAACTATAAATTCTCCATCCCAGCGAAGCACAAGTTTTACGAAGGTGTGCCCTTGACTTGACCGAAGCTGCTGCTGCTAAGGAAGTGAAGTAACGGAGGATAGCTTTGTAGTGGCCGGCTCGAAAGTTCACCACCTGCTGCAAGTGTTCGGCGAATCCTTGCATTTCATATACTTTTAGTGGAAATCTCAGCTATATTTCTAAGGAGTGGACGTAGATCTATTGGATCGAACCACTATAAATATTGGGTGTTCTTCACTGTTTTATTAATTTGTGTTCGTTGATTTGTAACCTAGCAACCAAGTTGCTAGAGTATAATCGAAGAAAACTCTAAGTACTAGCTAAGCTAACGACTTCGCTAAAGAACTTAAGAGTGCAAGTTAACGTTAATATTCCGCTGCATTTCATGTGTGTTTGCTGTTAGTCACTCACCACGACGACTCTGATCAGGGACCCACAAGTGGTATCAGAGCGGTTGGTCAAACGACCGACTGCTTCTGAGTCGCTTTAAGACCAGATCTGTGTTTTTCCTTGCACTTGTATTTTGCTCTTTTGTTGTTCTAGCTCAAGAACCTCCAGATCTATAAAGATGAATCATACTTTGCCAAAGTATACAAAGGAGAAGTTCAAATCATGGCAGAAGCTTGCCACCATCCAGCTGCAAAGCATACATCCGGAGATGGCGGATGTTCTTGCTAAAGGTCCAATTCAAATTTTGAAACCTAACATTTTTGTAGGACCAGTTGTTGATGGACAACCAAGACCACCTCCGATGGTCGCAAAGTCGTTCGATGAATATACAACGGAGGATAAGAAGAGAGCTCAGTTGGAGCACCAAGCAAAGAAGCTAATCCTTGATTCTTTGCCACCGTTGATGGCGGACAAAGCTTTGGACTTTGATACAGCCAAAGAAATGTGGGATTACATGTGCGAATCCTCCCAAGAGATGGACCAGACGAAGCGCAACAAGCTACAGGTAGCTGTTGACAAATATGAATCTTTTTCTATGCTTGCATGTGAATCCATACAAGCAATGGAAGAACGATTCAACACAACATGGGAGAGCTCCGAAATTTAGGGAAAACATACGATAATGGTGAGATGAACAACAAGATCATCTCAAAGCTCTTCCCAAGAAAAGATTGGTTTGTGAAGATGACGAGCTTGAGTGAGAAAGACCTCAGCAAGATGTGTACATCCGAGGTATTTGCTCAACTTAAAACTCATGAATTTATCATACAGAAATCAAAGAAGAACGAAGCTGCTGCTACAAAAACTTCGTCATCAAATGCTGTAGCCCCGGAGGATCTAGCATTCTTTGTGAAAAGAGATGTTGGAAAATGGAAGACGAAGAAGCCCTTCCGTCTACATGAAAGATCAGCTCCTGCTTCTCCAGCAAAGGAAGTAGCTACATCCTCCAGCACACAATCTGAAGACCTGAAGATTAGTGAGTTCGAAGAGCAAATGCGAAAGCTTCAGAAGTTGATGCTGGAAGCTAAAGCTGAGAAAAAAGCAAAGAAAGCCAAGCCTACTTCATCATCCACCCGCTCAGTAGAGCGAAAGCCTAGGACATGCTTTAAGTGTGATTGGCCAGATCATCTCAAGCATGAATGTTTGAAAGTCAGCAAAGAGGAGAGAGAACGCCTGAAGCAAAGATTTGAGAGACGTGCTGTTAAAGCAAAGGGTACCTTATATCCCAGACAATGATGATGAGTATTATTATTCCTCGAAGGAAGATGATGAGGAAGCTCTGCTGGTCTTGATAGCCAATATTGTTAAAGATCGGTTTGCTGATGCTGATGCTGAGCAGAATGCTGAATCGGCTCTAGCAGTCAACGCGCATGAAGTACAATCTACTAACATTCCTAGCTTAGCAATCATACAAGAATCGGAGGAATCCTTTCTAGATTCTGAGGATGATTATCTCACGAAGCTTTCTATCAAGTTTTCAAAGATGTATGAAATTAAGAATGCTATTGTTGGAGAGAATACCTCACTCAAATTAAAAGTTACATCTTTGACCGAGGAAGTCGAAAGACTAAGGTGCAAAAGTGAGGAATTTTTGAAACTTAAAGCTGATTTCTCCAAGCTTTCTGAAAATTTTCAAAATCTTGAAAAGGAGAATCTTGCTTTAAAAAGCAAGCCGAAAGAGAATTGCATTTGCACTTATACATCCAGCAAGGCAGTCTTAAATGCCATTGTTAGCCAACAGAGACATCGTAAGGATCGATCTGGAATAGGGCTTGGATGTGTTGATAAAGCAAAGTCATCTAAGCAGAAAAAGATTTTATTCGTTTCTGCTGGAATGATCACTGCTGAAAAAGATAAGAAAAAGGATTTTGCTGAGTCATCGAATGCTAGACAGACAAATTAACATAAGTAGAGTAAAGCTTCTGGATCTCAGCAGAGTACCCAGAAAGTGTCTGCTATGCGTAAATCTCCTAGACCTCAGCAGAGGATCCCGAGAGTGTCTGCTAAGCACGGATCTGCTGGACCTCAGCAGAGGAACCAGAGAATGGCTGCTAAGCATTACTCAACAGAGTCTAGAAGGAATGCTGAGCATTATGTTCCCAATGCTAGGATAGCAAATCCTTCATTCCACAATGGCAAGCAGGTTCATTATCATGCTGTAAGACCACTGTATCACCCTTACACACCACATAGGAGGAACACTTATGTGAGGCCTGAGTCAAAACATTTTCCTTCTCAAAGGACTATGAAGGCTAAGCACACAATGATAACGTATTTTACAACACGCTAAAACTGCAAGTGTACAGACCAATGCAGAGGCAAGTAATAAATTATCGATCTCAAGGATTGCAGGCTCGAAGTATAATCAAGCACTAAAACATAGACACCTTACTACTATCTAGACAAATTGATAAAGGAGTTTGTTTATTTAAGCTAGGCAATATTGGAAAATAATTGGTTTAAAACAGCAATTAAAAAGAATGAGTTTAGAAAATATGGAGAAGACAGGATTCCAGGGTAATCCACTACGAAGAACATTCAAACAATATTTATTCAATTCAATTCCAATTTAATTTCCAAACGCATGAGTTAATCTCATTTATGTTATCAGGCGATTCTTCCGAACTCTAAACCATAATATGGAAATAAAAGACCTAATGACTCCTTCCGGATGCGCAGGAGGACTTCTACTCTTGATAAAACCTTAGATTTCAAAAACCCTTTAACAATTCAAACTCCTTCCGGACATTCAATTTGTTAAATCTAACTGTCCTGCATCTAATTGACAAACATAGACCTTCCGGTTCAAAGAGATACCAATCAAATTGCCATCAATGGCCAATATCAAGCAATTAATTAAAACTCAGGAATAATTAGAATACGAATGGAACAGGAAAATCAAATCAAATAAATAATTGTAAAACATTCAACGAGTTTCAAAACCCTAGAATCTACAAAAGACTTAGCCAATCATGCTAAGTTCCGTAAAAACGAAGGAGTAAAGAGTTAAAGAATTGAAAAACATGGAAACCAAAACCCGAGGTCTTCGATCTTCAATCTTTAATCTTGCTCTTCAAGTCTCGCTTTGTTTAAGCTCTTTCTGGCTCTCCAATCTCGAAAATATGTGTGAAGGAACGTTTTTGAGTCTTGGGATCTTCTATTTATACTTATCTCCCTTTGATTTGAAAAGATATGGGATTTGAACCAAAAATTCGCCAAAATCACCCGTTCGGCGACCCGAAAACCCGCTCGGCGATCGCCGAAATTGCGATGTGGGTCGCCGAAAATGCACCGTAACAAACAGGCAAAATTGCAAAATCGGCGACCCAAATACACTTTCAGCGATCGCCGATTTTGTGTTTTGGGTCGCCGATTCTATCACGAACAGAAATTCGGCTTTTTCTTCAATCTTTTCTCACTTCTTCCTTTTCCCGATGCAAGTTAGCATCGATTGGTCCCATGGTACTTGGTCAAATCTTGTAAACAACTCAATTGTGCGTGAAATCTGCATAAACAACCACAAACCAACCCAAACGTAATAATTCCTTAAAGAATATGGATAATGCATGAAAATATCACATAGTGGTCTAATCTAAGGTCAACAGTGATCAGATTCACGTCAACAAAATGCACAAAATGAGTGTTTATCAACCCCCCAAACTTAAACTATTGTTCGTCCTCGAACAATGAGGAAAACAATTTAAAGAAAAAGAATAAACACGAGGGGTGCATTAATTGATCATTATTGTTTCAGACACAAAAGGGTTTGTGATTCCCACACCTACACTGCAACAATCATAAATTTAGTGCAAACAATCACAGTTTCAATCTCGACCTCTAGAAGTCTGCTTCTTACAAGATAGTGTATCACTCATATTTCGCTCGAATGGTAAGAAAGGCTAGTGTATACTCTCAAATTGTCAACTGTACTCTTTCCCTACCATAGGCTTGCTCATTGTCTAAACTCTCTACTGACTTTGGGAATGTTAGAACAAAGATAAAAAAGGTCTTTATTTTGGGTTCTAATGTAGGCACATTGGTGAAAGGTATGGAATATTTTGGCTAAGTGACTGAATATATTCATCCTTATAACTTCATTCACACAACTAACTCCTCATCACATACCACTTTATTGACTGTTTGACTTATACATTATACCACAACTCAACTGGAAAACTACGCATCCCATAAATACAATTCAATAGAATTCAAACTTAACAATGACACTGTGCACACTTTGTGCACTAATAAACTTAACAATGACACCATGCACACTTTGTGCATTTTAAACTCAACAATGACATTATGCACACTTTGTGCATTTGTTTTATTGGATTATTCATGACTCTCTTATATATATATATATATATATATATATATATATATAGACCTTCCAGATAAGAGATGAGAACTTCATATCAGCCATTCATTTTTCAATTTTTATGGCTAGGATTTAATATGAGATTTTATTTGTTTTAATTTATTAATCCATTTTATTAATATTTTAGGGTATTTTAGGTATTGCAATATTAGGACATATTCCAATTAAATCTTTTTCCTTATTTTTCGTAATTTGTTTGTGTAACCATTTTTATTTTTGTAAATATACTGATATTACGTAAATTTAGTCTTCTATATTTCTTTTTCTTAATCGTTTTCATCAGTCTCTCTGAAGTTTGCTTCTGAAGTTTTCATCAGTATAATTCATGGAGATGTTTGATGAGGGTACATAATTTTTTTGTTCGTTTGTTTTTATGTTTTATTTATATTTTTTGTAAATTTGTTGATGAAGTTTCGTAAATTATTGTCATTGGGTTGTTTGTTCATGGTAAATTTATTGTGTCGTTAATTCATGTCCTCGGTTTATTTTATCACTTCAATTCAGTGACTTGCATTAATCCATGTCATGGAGTTTGTTGTAAAATTGTGATGAAGTGTCGTTTTATTTTTTGTTTTATTTACGTTTGATTAAGTTCTGTTATTGGTATGTATTGTTAAATATGTGTAAATTTTATTTTTAAAAACAACAGTTATCACGCCTGTAATTCTACAGTATTATGTTAGAATACTTACTGATATTTTTATTTTTAATTTTTTTTTGTATTTTATGCATGCATGTTATTATTTTAGTTAATTTTTTCTGTTTAAGTTTCTGTAACTGATATTTTTTTAATAAGTGTAAACATAGTGAAAATAAATTACAGTATTTTCGCCTGTAATGCTGCAGTTATAAGGTATTAAATCTACATGTTTTTATCTTTGAAAATTGTACGCTTGCATGTTCTTGTTGTCATCGTTGTTTTCATTTTTAGCGTTATGTCACTATATTTTATTGTGGGTTTTATTATTATTTTTCTACGAGTCTAGGTTGACGTTTTTGCATATTTAATTTTTATAACTCATAACTTGCAGTTAATAAGCCTGTAAAGGTGCTGTAATAGTACAAAATAGTTATATTTGTTCCATATTAATATTGATTTTTTTATCAGGTATTTGGATTTACCTATCTTGTCTGTCCATTCATCAATTTCTACATTGTCGGCGCTATGGGTTTTTCTCTGAACCATTTCGCCCCCTTTTGGAAATCATAAAGTTAACCACACATCTTCTTCTGTGATGTGTATTCTCTCATGTTCAGGAGTAATCAAAGAACAACTGGCTTGTTCGAAATTCGAGACACACCAATGTGCAAGTTTCATCGGGATCTCTTTCACCTTCATATCTAGAAATGATGTGAAACCCATTTTCGCAATGACTTGTTTCTGAGCTGTGTTTAGTTGTTTAACTGATTCCACAAATTGTTTGGGACTCGATCTGTATCCTAACTCGGGGAATTTTTTTTCCACTTTCTCTGACTCTTCTGACTCCGTACTTTTTGCTTTCTTTGCATTTTTTAGAGATGGTGGCTCCTTTGTTGCTATTCTTTTTCGTCTCATTCTTGCATTAAGGTAAATTAAACCATATAGTAAAATTTCATATTTTTTGCATCAGGCAGTGAAAAATTTCAACAAGAATTTAAGAATGCAAAATACTACATCAGATGCACAGATTTGTTGCATTACTAGTGCATATATTTAGTTTTTTCAAATATGAAAGCAAACGACATGATAGTAGCAAAAATCACTAATTAATTTTGCTTTTGAAGATGTAGAGATATGCATGCATTCCAATTAAAGTTGCTTATAATTGTACTATTTCATTTATTTC
>JAPKLW010007090.1:0-10081 GCA_026898455.1 Plectranthus barbatus
GTCTTAAGTTTGTGTTCAGATATACTCTAGCAACTCTGTTGCTAGGTTTCAAAATAATCTTGGAACAGTAATATAATAAAACAGTAAATGAACACGAGATTTTATAGTGGTTCGATCCAAATAGATCTACGTCCACTCCTTAGCCGAAACGCTAAGAATTTCACTAGAAAAGTATACAATCAGTACAAGGATTCACCAAAACTTGCAGTAGGCGGTGAACTTTTGAGCCGGCCACAGCACAACTATCCTCCGATACTTTGCACTTTTCCGAACACAGCTCCGGCCAAGTCAAGGGCACACCTTCGTAAAACTTGTCCTTCGCTAATGATGCTGTTATAGTTTGCACCTGAACTCAATAAGTATGTGGCTAACGCCCGTCAGAGTCAATCTCTTTCAAGAATGACTGTTGGATACTCCTAGTAAGGAAATTATCCCAATGATTGAAGATTCTTAATGGAACTTCAAGAATCTTCTAGGATGAGTGTCAGATATTCAATGAGAGGACACTCTGGGTTGTTGAGGGCTTTGAATGTGCTTTTTATCATGAGCTCTCAACTGACTACTTTTCACTTGTTCGCTTTGTCAAGGGAATCTCACACTTGTGTAGTTTGCGAATGTAGGTAGTGATTGAAGCAGTAGTACTCTCGGCTTTCAGACCTGTCTTTTATAGATGGAGATTCAAACTTTGAATATCCATATCCGTTAGACTCAACGGCTCCTTGATCCGAGAGTGTTTATTTTATGACAGTCACTTTTGTCTTTGACTTGTACTTCCTTAACTACTTTGGGAAGTTCTCGTCCTTTGTGTGAGCTTTTTGTCAAAGTCGCAGTCCAGCTTCAAATTTGATTCTTTTGCTTTGCTAAGCTAGAAACTGCTAACAATATATTCCTTGTGATCCTTTGACTTCCGTTGCTTGCTATTCTTTATTCATTTCTGAAAGGTCCGAATGCTAACGCCTTAGCATTCTGTCTAGTGAGCTTTCAGCCATTTGCTAGTGATTCTTTGTTGGCTTGCTTCTCTAGCAGTTTGTAGGTTGAATGCTGATATCATCTGCTTTGTGTCTGCTAGGGATTCTTCTCAGCACACTAGTCTATTACAACTCAATGTACAACTTATACAGGACTTTACAAAGTGTGCTAGACTCTCTAGATTTCGGCAAATGATCGACCAACAAAATAAGGTTTGATCCAACAAAACCTTTTACAAACAAATCCTAAGGGAGATTTTAGGGATAATTCCCAAAAATTTCCCCCTTTTTGGTGCGATCAAAGCTTACTATCATTTGCTGACCATAAGTGGAAGAATGTCTGTGTTTTACAAGTCTAAGCTATTCTATCAATCTGACACAGAGTTTTTCCAACTAGGTTCAAGAAACAGATATGATTGAAATCAAATTCCCCCTTAACAGGTGCTGGGGAATATTTCTCGATTAAATATGAGTAAATGTTTGCAACAAAGCAGTATGCTAGAAATTCTAGCACTCATCAAATCAGCAAGCATTCATCAAACAAAATATAATCTTCATGTCCACATGCAAATTTGTTGAGTACACCAGAAGTGTAGGTCAACTAGGGCACACCAGTAAAATTCAGAGGTGGACAAAGAGATTTTGTCTAAGTCTGATCCAATTTTATATATGATATTGCAAGTTTAAGTACAAATTGGATTCAGAAAGTAAGAAATGATGAAAAGATTTAACCTTTACGTTCATGAGCCGGGTGCTGGCTTGTCTTTTTCACTGTCCGCTGAATTGTTCTTCTGGATATCAGCAAACTTCTCCATGGTGAATTTCATGAAGTTCTCATGAAGAGCTGCTCCTGTTTCTCTTTCAGCAGCCTCACGCTCCAGTTCTTTAGCCAGCTTCTCCTGCTCCATAGCAATCTTTTGTAGTTGAAGTTCATGTTCCTTTCTTTGCAATTCTAATTTCGCTTCATGTTCCTTTCTTTGCAATTCTAATTGAACTTCTAGCTCTTTTCGTCTTGACTCCTCCTTCGCTTCTTCTTCTTTTCTCCTTATCTCTTCTTCCCTTGCGGCTAACTCCTCCTCATTTTTCTTTCTTCTTTCCTGGTCAGCCTTTCTTCTTTCTTCCCCCTCTTTGATTGCAGCCAAAAAGTTTGTACCATAGGCCACAACTGTATCTTTTAGGGTAGTCCTGGTGTCTGCTAAATCCTTTTGAACGACCTCAAGACTTGTCCTATTCTCAAAAATAGCCAACTTGTTTTCTGCGATCTCTGATTGTACATGAGATACATCTCCCCGTATCTCATCAACTTCTCTTCTCAGATGAGTGGTAGCTGCTTCTACTCTTCCATCAATGGCTGTTTGCAAATAAGAGATAAAGGCTTCAGCTATTTCCGCAGTCAATGGAAAGGGTATCTGCAGTGAGGTTATGGGAGTGGCATTGAAGGAAGTAGTCGTAACGAGTTCTTGACTCGTTGGAATAGACGGTTGCTGTGTGTGACTAGTACTCGCAGCAACATACTCCTGATAGCATAATTCCTCATGCATTATCCGATTAGCAGCATCCAGAATTTGTGCGGTCTCCTGGACAATCTGAGCTTCAGCTTTCTGAGCTTCCTTCACTATATCATGAATATCAATGTTCAAGAACTTAGCCAACTGCTTATCTCGGTAATCAAATTCAAGAGCAGCACGCTCATTGGCCTGTGCCGCTACTCGAGCTTTGAGTTTCTCGGCCTGTTGAATTTTATACTCCATCTGTCGTTTCATGTAAGCGACAGCAGCTCTTGCTTGACGCTTAGACAGTTCAACTCTAGCATCAGAGTATCCATCGGGTACGAATGTGGATTTAGGTAGCCCCGCAGTCTTTGAGAGAAAACGGTGTTCTCGGATGGCTTGAAGTCTACACATCACTTGTTTATCTGAGAACTGTTTCATCCCCGGAACTTGATCAATCCAGTCAAAACACCAGCGTTCCTCACGTCTCCAGAAGTTTAAGCCCTTAGCAGCAAAAACCAGTGCTTTCTCTTCAAAACAGAGTTGATGCATAATATAGTCACACTTCTTCCATCGTCGGAATTCTTCTGTTAACAAGCGTCCTTCCGGTGTTGATTCATCCAATTCCGTATGGAATAAATCAGCAATGGCTCTTTCTGTTTCGGAGTGCACGAACAATTCGATCTCTTCAGCCATAGGAGTGAGATCTGAGTTGGGCCTTTCTTCAGGGTAGACCGTTGCACACCATTGACCGATTCTTCGTAGATGATAACGTGGTCCAGGCAGCCGATTGAGAGGCACTCGGAGAGGAGTGTCTGATCCAGATGGTACCTTCCTCAGGTATTTGGCATTAAAAATCTCCTCAGATTCTCCATCAGAGTCAGAAACGCAAGATTCAACATTAGTGAGCAGAGAATCGTTCTCCTCTACAGGCTAATGTAAATCATGAAGAAGTGAATCGACCTGTTCTTCAGCATCTCTTTCTTTACTCGATTCTGCATCAGTGAAGGCTCCAGACCTCCATAATTGTGAGAATGCTTTATCTGATAGTCCTTCTTCTGCTAGGTTTATCTGTGATTCAGAGGAGGTATTGAAAATGATTTCCTCTTCGGAAGTAGCTTTCCCTTTTCCTCGTTTTGTGGCCTTGTCTGCTAGGCGTTGCAGTTCATCAGCAGGAGCTTCATCATCATTCATCATGGTGATATCTGCTGGAATGTCTGCCGTTTCCTCGTCCTCTGCTGGAGTTGGAATTCCTTCAGCAACATTCACCACTGCTGGTGTGTGTTCCTCGTGTACTGCATCTCCTATGGTGCTTTCCTTTTGCTTGATAGGCTGTGCTTCCAATTAGGTCTGCTTAGCAGCGCGCTTCTGGGCCATCAATTCTTCAGCAGCAGATTTGACTCGTTCAAAGTTTCTGTCTCTGCCTTCGAATGTTAGATTACTGATGAATTTTTGGTAATCTCTTTTCTCGAGTTCTTTTAGAGTAGCTATTCGATTTCTCTTTGCTTTCCTTGTTTCCGGACTGTGCTCTTCAACAATTCTGAGAGACTTAGGGATGTAATCTGGATCAGCGGTGTCCTCAGTAACATTCTCTGTAGAGTCTTTTTCTGCTGTATCAGTTCCTTCAGCAGCTTTAGCAGTCTTGCTTTCTGCTTCTGCTTTCTCTAATGCTTCCTTATCAGTAAGTAATTCCAACTTTCTTCTGGTCTTCTTCTTTGCCTTAGTCACAGGAGGAGTTGTTGCGATTCTCTTGTTGGGTTGAATAGGTAATGCCCGTGCCCCAAGAGTGATTGGAAGCTGTTCTGCTTCCTTCAAAGTCATGATATCATTGATCTGATCAACTGGTAGGTTTCCTAATTTCTCAATTTCCTCAAGATTTTTGAAACACTGATCTGTTTCTGCATTCCTCTTCAACACTGCTAATTCTGCTTTTGTTATGGGAATGGAGTGTTGGAGTGTGGGTACTGCTAAACTTGCTTCATCTGGTTCCTCTGGGGATGTTGGTTTAGCCTTGTCCACATTGGATTTCCCGGTTAACTTCCTAGGATTTCTAGTATTGACCGGCTTAGGCTTGTGTCTTGTGATAGGAATGTAGTCTGTGGAAAGGAGTGCAACTCCACGATCCACGCCTGTGTTGGTAAACAAAATTTCCAAGAATTTACTAATCTTCAGCCCAAAGTTTACATTCGAGGAGAATGTTCCATCGATTTCCATGTGAGCATTCTTCTTGGCATGCTCTGCCCATCGTTCAAATATGAACTCAGCCCAATTACCCTTTACATTATCGTTTAATGCCATCATCACGGCATACTTCTTAGAAGAGAGCTCCGAGTAAGATCCAGCATCACACTGGAGCATCTTGATTACTATTTCAGCAGTTCAGAATCAAGGAGATTTAGGATTCACTTGGGAAAGTGTTTGTTGGCGAGAGGCATGTACATAATCCTGTCTTTCATGATTTGGGCCACTCGTCTCCGTTCCGCCGAATGAGTGGACAGCTTCTTCTGTCGGGCCATGGTCACCAATGTGCAGTAAGGAATAGACTCATCAATGTCCTCTTTCTTCTCAATTCCAGTGAACTCGGGTGCATGTCGAACATGCAGGGGTGAGCAAGTGGTGGCTGGATAGATGAATGTGGGTCGTTGAAATTGAGTTGTGTCTAGGTTTTCTGAAGATGAAGATTCGGGATTTGTGTCTTTGTGTGAGGAGGTTGAAGAATTTTGATTTGAAGTCATGGTTGGGTAGTTTTTCTGAGAATTTTGAGATGGTTTTACAAGGACGGAGGTGAAGGGTTTCTGAAGATTGGTAGGGATTTGCAATCTAATTATGGTGTAGGAGATTTCGGAGTATGAGGAGAAATTGACGACGAGGATTGAAAGCACTTTAAATTCAATCAACGGTTGGGGTTGAGAGTTAGATCGTGGGTATATCCACGTCCTTCGGAGCTTGAGTGTGGATGACGTGGCACAATCCAATTTGTCGCCGTCGTCTGGACGCATTAAATGTTTCTCCGTATCGAAAAGCAAACGTCCCACGTCTGATTTGAGATATTCAGCAGCCAAGATTAATAGAATCAAGCAGAAGCTACCACGTATTTCATGGTATCATCATATTAACCTCCGGCATTGCTTTTCATGCTTGATCATAATCTCTTCCGATTTGACCTTTTTATTAATGAATTACTTCACTCCACTCAGCGACCCTTCAACTTCAAAGATGAGCAGTTACCAAAGGCTTCTCTATAAATAGCATAAGCAGGCGATGCATTTGATACGACTTCTTGTGACTCTCGTTCTTCTTCTCACAAAATTTATTAATACTGAAATATGGATCCAATTCAACCTCTCTTCGTTCTGCGGCACAGAATCCTCTGTGATTCTGGTTTGTATGAAGAGTATGAAACAGAATATCACATAGCAGAGTGGATTATGTCCAGTCTTCATGCCAGTGGTGTGGCCAAGTTCATTTCTCTGACGCCTCATTAGTTCCATATGGAACATCTTCAGAACTTTGTTTGAAAAAGTGAACCCATTGGAGACTCCATTGTTGGTGTCTTCATGAATCAGTTGGTGAGATGGACGGAGGACACTTTTGCGTCGGAGTTCGGCTTACCGAGGGGTCCAATTTCTGTGATGGACTATCGCAGTAATGAAATAACTCCTGAGTGGTCTTCATGGATGAAATGGAGGCGTTCTTCGGAGCTTGAGTTCTCGCCTACCCCATCAGCATATGGACTGCAGACTCGCTATCAAGTTCTCTTCGAGATAGTCTGTGGTATGTTGGTGGGAGTGAACCCGGATGATATGATCTTCTCTCGTAAAGTCTGGAAGGTCATGATGGTGATTGATGATCGAGCAGAGGTTGACTGGGCGGATTTCGTCTTCCAAAGGATGCGGAAGAGTGTTCAGCAGTTCCCTCAACTTCACCTTCCCTATGGGATGCCGTTAAGTTGGCTGCTAGAGCATAGATTCCCTGATCTCACCCTAGGTCCCTCGAACCTTCGAGGAATAGATTTTTATCCGTTTGTGCCTTTGTCGCCTTTCTGAGTTGGTTGAATCCTCTGCTTATGTAAATATTTTTGTTGAACTATATAAAATGATGTCTATATTTCAATTGAGACAATCCCATATATATATGCGCTCAATATCAAACATCTGCTTGATAATATCCTTGATAATCAAATATGTAGTAATTCTGTTGTGTATGCTTCTGCTAAGATCGTAGCAGATATATGTTCTGCTTAAAAAAACATAGCAGATACCGCTTTAGAAAACAGTTAGCAGAGCCCTCGTCTTTTAGCAGAAATATCATTTTTAGCAGAGTATCCATCCTCTAGCAGAGATATCAAGTCTAGCAGAACATCCATCCTCTAGCATAGACCTTATTCATTAGCAGAGATCTCATTCGTTAGCAGAGGCCGTATCTCTAGCAGAGACCTCATCTCTAGCAGAGATCTCATCTCTTAGCAGATGGAACGATGATCTGTAGTGTAAGCTTCTCTCCAAGCGTCGATTACTTTTTCAAGAAATACTTTGACCGATCTGACGTGGCGTCTGTCTATTCGTTGTGTATCAGATGATCATTAACTCTGAATCGAATCGATTTTTACGAACAGAGTTATGATTCTTCCCCTATAAATGCCCTTCTTGTGTGTATCTTTATTATCACAAGAATTCTTTTCTGAGCATTTTTCTTTTTCTCGTTCAGAAAATTTTCAAGCAAATGGATTCTCCTGGTCAATCCTTGGAATTGCGCCGAAACCAGATCCTTCATGAGGCTGGTTTGAACTCTCTGTATGATAACAATCCAAGAGTGGCAGAGATCGTTATGTCGAAATTGAATCGTAGTGGATTGACCCAATTCGTCACTGCTACTCCAAAACGTTTCCAAGGCGACGTTCTTCGAGAATTCATCGATGACTGTTCTATGGAGAGAGATGGCATTTATGGTTCCTTTCGTGGCAAGCTCATCTATTGGTCACCGGACGTCTTTTCTCGTCGATTCGGCCTTCCCAGAGGTCCTGGGTCTGTCTTGGACTACCGTGTGACGGACATTGCCCCTGAGTGGTCAGCGTGGCAGAAATGGAGACGAACGCCTTCGTCTGAATTTTCCCTTTCTGTCTCAGCATATGATCTGCGCACTCCGTATTGGGTGCTCTTCCGTATTGCTAACAATATGTTGATGGGAGAGGACTGTGATGACACTTTCTTCTCAAAAGAAACGTGGCAGATCATGATGTCCATTGACGATGGAGCCGAGGTAGACTGGGTGAAATATATCTACAATAGCGTTCGAGACTGTGTCCAGTATTATCCAGCAGTGCCTCTGCTGAATGGAATGCAATTTAGTTGGTTGCTGGAGCAGAGTTTTCCTCAGATAGCAGAAGGACCAACGAATCTTGTAAATACGGACTTCTTCCCATTTAGGCCTTCTTCCCCCTAGAATAGCGATCATGTTGTTGTTTTCAATTCTCCTCTTTTCCTTTGAAATGACATCTTGTCGATGAATGAAAAGATATATGAAGACTGCACAAGTATGTTTTGTTGTCTGGCATTTGTTAACAAAATTTTCAACCAATTTCTGCTCGGCATTTTCAATATTAGCAGAGAGCTATGATGAATATTCCTCAGCAGATGTAATCATCTTCCAGAATATGTAACGATGTCTTCAAGAAATCCAAGAAATAAGGATAAAAATAACATCTCTTCTGATACTCTGTTTCTGATATGCTTGCATCATAGTCTCAGCAAACTGTCTTTTGAATGTGTTGAGTGTCTGTAGCAACCTTCCTGTGTCTGATGTGAGCTACTATTTTCCACACAAGGTCATCAAGTGCTATCATTTAAGACGGCAGATTTCTGTCTTAATCAAAGGATTTGGGATATCCTTTGGTGTCTTCTTTAAGCATTCGTTGAAAAGAACACCATAATACACAGGTAGGTCGACTTGCCATATGTAACCCTATTAAGACAGGTGGCGTTTCCCCCTTTGTCGAGACTCCTCGACTTCTGCTCTTCTGAGTTTTGAATTCATTTGATAGGACACTTTTGGGAGAGTGTTCCCACTATGGATAGA
The DNA here is from genome assembly GCA_026898455.1 of Plectranthus barbatus. Classification (NCBI taxonomy): domain Eukaryota; kingdom Viridiplantae; phylum Streptophyta; class Magnoliopsida; order Lamiales; family Lamiaceae; genus Plectranthus; species Plectranthus barbatus. The sequence goes on from JAPKLW010007090.1 coordinate 8,534, forward strand.
GCCATGATCTTGCTATAAATAACGTCTCACTTGTGTTCTTGAACTGCATCTTTTCCACTCCTCTTTGCATAGCATTTCCTCCTTCACTTGTTTCAAGATGCATCATATTACCATTGCTCCAAGTGATTTGCCTGTAACTCGCAACCAGATTCTTCATGAATCAGGATTGTATTTTGAGTATGGAAGCAATTGTCGTGTTGCAAACTTTGTTATGGGAGCTCTTCGTGAGAGTTGCCTATCCCAATTCCTGATGACTATGCCAACACGTTATCAGAGACGAGCTCTTCAGAGCTTTATCTTCAGGTGTAAAACCGATGATGACGCCATTTGGGGTTGCTTTGATAATCAAGTGGTTTGTTGGACTCCGGCCTTCTTCTCTCAAAAGTTTGGCCTTCCTCGGGGTCCCACTCGCATTATGGATGTCTACCGCCATTTGACTGCTCCAGAGTTCGGCTACTGGAATAAGTGGAGGCAGTCGGACAACTATGACTTTTCACCAACTCCATCACGCTTGGGGTTGAAAGAAGAGTATAGAGTCATTTTTGACATTGTTAGCAATGTCACTTTTGGAGTCCCTGCTGACAACTATATATTCAACCCAAGGATTTGGAGGGCCATGATGGCCATTGATTCGGAGATGAAGGACGTTGATTGGGAGGAGTTCTTCTTTGATGGAGTGAAGAGATGCATCGACCTCTTTCCTCAGTTTCCTCTGCCAACTGCCATGCAGCTAAGTTGGTTGCTTGAGCAGACGTTCCTTCATCTTGTTTCCGAGGGTATCCCTTTGATGGGATTCGACTTCTATCCCTTGAGGGCTCACTTCCCTAACACGGGTTGAAGACTGTTCCGAGCTCTCCTCCTTTTGGCGTCCTTATATAACATTGTTAGATATGTTGCAACAAAATGGTGTAGAGGATGATGTATATGAACTTTCTTCTTGGTTGAGACGTGTAATCTTTTTGAAATCTGTTGTCCTTTTGTTTAATGATTATGCTGAAGTAGATCTTTTCTTCAAATCCTCCGTCGTGTAGACTCTTTTCAACTGTTTTCATGACATTTTTCAGCATTTCATAATGTCACGATATCTTCAACAGACAGAAATAATAACGTCCAGAGTGATGTATATAAAACTTCAAGAGTATCCTCACAGAAAGAATGAGAGCTAGGACTCATTCATCCACAACTTCATCTAATTCCATCAATCCAAGCTTCAAACATAATTCTTTAAATCTGGCTTCTGGAAGTGGTTTTGTGAATATATCTGCTATCTGATCTTCGGTGCATATGTAACGAACATCGATATCTTTCTTCTCCTGATGATCTCGTATGAAGTGATGACGAATATCGATATGCTTGGTCCGAGAGTGATGAACAGGATTTTTTGTGATACACATAGCACTATTGTTGTCGCAGTAGATAGGCACACATTCGGGAGGGATCTCGTAATCTTGCAACTGTTGTCTTATCCAGAGAATTTGCGAACAACAGCTAGCAGCAGCCACATACTCTGCTTCAGTGGTAGATGTAGCAACAGAGTGTTGCTTTTTG
>JAPKLW010007091.1:0-15780 GCA_026898455.1 Plectranthus barbatus
CGGCGTTTGCACCTCCCAAACCGGCGTTTGCACCTCCCAAACCGGCGATCCGCCGGTTATGTACCCAAATCGCCGTTTTGCCATTTTCCTTCGCTGCACAGCCGGCGACCACCCTCCAAACCGGCGATCATGCCTCCAAACCGCCGGACGTGCATTTTTCCTCTTCGAAACAGATCCGGCGATCAGCCCCCCCTGCCGGCGATCGCCGGACGTGAACTCCTGCTCGTGATTTTTCCGCGGTTTGACGTATACTTGCGTATCTTTTGGCCCAAGATTCAGAAATCTTCCATATCTTTTGAGATTTAAAATTCCCACCTATATATATGAGTTCCAAAAGCCAGAAAAAGGTTCCACAATTATTATTCCCAGATTATTACGTTCTGAATTTATTCTTTAGGCTAGAATTAGGGTTTTCTACATGAAATTCAAGGGGAACTGGAAGAGCATGACAAGAATTGAAGATTGAAGACTACAGGGTTTTTAATTTCCTTTTCTTATTTTTATGACTCTTCATCTCTTTGTTTTTCTAGGATTTAGCATGATTGGCTAAATCCATTTTTGGATTCTAGGGTTTTGAAACTTTGTTTTTATTCATTCAACATTTTATGCAAATTTAATGTTCCTTTTCCTCTGATGTTCTGATTTAATTTGGATTTTCAATAATTGCAATAAATTATCATTAATTGTGATTTGAATTGATAGTTTTGAACCGAGAGGTCTAGGTTGTCAATTAAGACGCAAATTTATCAGATTTATTAGAACAATTATCCGTGAGGAAGTTGAACTTTTAAAGGGTTTTGAATCTAAGGTTTTTATCGAGAGTAAAATTCCTTTTTGCGCATCCGAGAGGAGTCATTAGGTATTTTATTTCCATGTTATGGTTTAGAATCCGAGAGGATCGCCTGATAACATTTTCGCGATTGCTCACATCACTGGAAATTAAATTGGGATTGAATTGCATGAAAACGTTGTTTGTTTAATATTCAAAGTGGATTACCCTGGAATCCTATTTTCTCATTGTTTTCTAAAATCTTTAATTAAATCTTTTTATTTTATTTCTGCTTTTAAATCAGTCTTTTAGATAAAACCAAAACTTCCTTATGATTTGCCTAGATAGTAGTAAAATATCTATGTTTTAGTGCTTAGTTGTGTTTCGAGCCTGCAGTCCTTGAGTTCGATAAATTATTACTTGCCCTCTGCAGTGGTCTGTACACTTGCAGCTTTAGCGCGTTGCGAAACGCGCTATCACTAAACCAGCTGATTAGCTTGTGTCCTAGAAACTGACACGTACCTGATCACTGCTATTTCTAACAGATTAATTATAGAACAGTGGCAAATAAATTTGTAAACCCGAAGGCTATCGAACCCACAGAGAAGAAATAACGAAAAACCCTGAAATACTAAATCATTAGTTCTTGAAATTATTGGTTAGGAAAATCAAATAAAGGTTTTGGTATTTTGAAATTGTAATCCTTTGAAAACGTAAAATAAACAGAAAATTAAATTGCTTTTGAAATCAAATAAGAGAAACACAGATCCTAGGGAAATTCTACCTATCAAGTATAGCATGTATGAATAAATTGATTAATTCCCAAATTTAATTCCTCTTCGCAGTGAAACATCAAAAAAGTATTACGAACTTCTTGGTCTGACAATTCGCAAAGTAGATTAGTCAATTACCTATCTCCGCTCGGTCTCAAGATAAATTAACTAACTCCTACAGATCAACAGATTTATTCCTACAATTAATCTCCTTCAGTTACGACAAGAAATCAAATTATATTGTAAAAATCTCTTTCGATTGAAAACTATTACAGCTACGTCTCAAGTAATCAACTAGATAATCCTAATAAGTGGCCAACAAATCAAGATTATAAATAAGCACAGATTTCACAAACTACGAAGGGAAAGGGAAAATAATTCAATTAATCAAAACATGTATACATAGATAGTTCGAAACCCTAGAATCTGAGAAGAAGTTTAGTTACACATATTCAGAATAATATTCATCAAAGAAAAATACAACCTGGAATGCATAAAACTAAAAATCCAAAAAGTCTTCTCGTAGAAACTTGTCTTCAAAAACATCAAAACTAGAAAATATGAATGGGAATTATTAGGAATGATAATGGATGATGATGGATGATAATGGATGATAATGGATACTGAAAATTCGAGTTTAGAAGGTTATTTATAGTGGTGGATATGTATCCTATCGAATCTAGGGCTAAAGATATGAATAAATCCGAATTTTATCAGATTTCCGCGCCAGAAAATACTCCTACCTCGATCGAGTAGTATTCCACTCGATCGAGTAAGCTTTTTGATCTTCCTCGATCGAGTAGACGTGTCCCTCGATCGAGTAAGCTTTTCACCCCCTACGCGATTTCACGGTTTTGGCCATAACTTTCTCCTCCGAACTCCGATTGACCCGATTCCAGTTGCGTTGGAAAGCTAATTCAAAGATCTTTCAAATTCTATGCTCCATTAGCTCAGATTCCAACGGTGGAAGAAGTTGTGACTGTTTCTTTGAACATCTACTGCTCTTGGAATGGGTTTCCATTGAATTTAGGCCTAAAACCTTGCATAAACATCAAAACGCGCATAATACCACCTAATATAGACTCATGCACATAATATATATATAAACTCAATAAAACTACATAAAATAGTATAAAAATAATATAAATAAGTGAGTAAAATAATGAGCTTATCAGTACCACTGGTACTTTTTCTATCTATACGGCATCCAGCAATGTCTGAATCGGAATATCCAATAAGTGTAAGCTCATCATTCCTGGGATACCATATACCAAGAGATTCAGTCCCCTTGAGATATTTTACTATTCTCTTAGCAGCTTCCATGTGTGACTTCTTTGGATTGGCTTGAAATCTGGCACATACTCCGACTGAGTATGAAATGTCGGGTCTCCTGGCTGTGAGATAGAGAAGTGATCCAATAATACCTCTGTAACTGGTAGGATCAACTGATTCCCCTTGTTCATCAAGAAAGATCTGACAACTGGTGCTCATTGGTATTCTGAGGGTCTTAGTCTTCTCTGGGCAATACTTCTGAATTAAGTCCTTGGTGTACTTCCGCTGATTAATGAAAATTCCATCAGCTGTCTGCTGGACCTGGAGTCCTAGGAAGTATGTTAATTTGCCCATCATACTCATCTGAAATGAGTGCTGCATCAGTTGAGAAAACTTCTCGCAGAGGGACATATTCTTTGACCCGAATATAATGTCATCGACATATATCTGCACCATTAGCATATCATCACCATCCTTGATGATGAATAGAGTTCTGTCGATCTTCCCTTTCCGAAATCCATTATGGATTAGGAACTGAGATAGCGTTTCGTACCAAGCCCTGGGCGCCTGTTTCAATCCATACAGGGCCTTTCTCAGCTTGTACACTTTGGTGCCTACTTCAAAGCCTGGAGGTTGTTCGACATAGACCTCCTCCTTTAGCTCGCCATTCAAGAAGGTGCTCTTCACGTCCATCTGGAACACCGTGAATCCATGATACGCTGCATAAGCAAGGAATAGTCGTATGGCCTCCATTCTTGCAACTGGTGCGAATGTCTCGTCGAAGTCGATGCCTTCACACTGCCTATAACCTTTGGCGACTAAACGAGCTTTGTTTCTGATGACAATGCCATTCTCATCTCACTTGTTCTTGAAAACCCACTTGGTGCCAATCACTGATTGATGTGATGGTCTCTCTACCAAGTCCCAAACATTGTTGCGAGTGAATTCCGCAAGCTCTTCTTGCATGGCATTGATCCAATCGGCAGATTCTAGCGCAACTCCTATGGAAGTAGGTTCCATCTGAGAAATGAAACAAGTTAGAAGCGCACTGCTGTGTCGAGTCTGGCCAGAACTTTCGGGATCACCGAGAATAGCATCGGATGGGTGATCTCTCAGCCATTTGGGAGGACCAGAGTCTGCTGGTGCTGGCTGGGAAAGTGGTTCTTCTGTCCTGATGACTGGTGCTTCCACATTTTCACCAGTCGGTGCTGACAATATAACTGGTGGTTGACCTTCACCAGTCGGAATCTCTTCATCAGCTTCACTATCTGACTGACTTCCTGAGCCTTCAGCGACGTTGTCAGCATCAGCTGGAGCATCCATTCTAGTTGGTGCATCCATTCCTGCTGGTGCATCCGTTTCAGCTGGTTCATCGCTGTCTTCTGACTCAAGGGTCCCAGTCAGAATTCCCCCTTGATTATTGCTAGTTCCACTCAGGGAGATTGAGTGTAAGGTCTCAGCAAGGTCATTTGCATCACCGACCCTCCTGGATTGCTGATGGGCAACCGAGGAAACTGGTTGTGAAGATGATCCATTCATAGGTCTAGTCGAATCAGTTGGTTGAGCATTGGAAGAATTCCTGCCCAACTGATCAATGACATCATTGACCTCAGGAACATCTTCAGCCAGTTGTCGTAATGTCCTGCGCACTAAAGTAGCTTCATCAAAAACAACATTGCATGTTATTTCCACAAGTTTGGTGGTCTTGTTAAATACTCTATAGCCCTTGTGAGAGGGATGTCCATATCCAACGAAGACACCCTCATCAGCCTTAGGCGAAAAAGTATTTAACTTTGACTTACCATTATTATGGATATAACATGGTGAACCGAAAGAACGAAGATGAGCTATAGAAGGCTTACATCCATAATAAACTTCGTAGGGAGTTTTTTGGAGTCTGTCGTTGATCCCGCTTCTATTCTGAGTATAGCAGGCCGTCACCAACGCTTCTCCCCAGAAACTCTGTCCTAAGCCGGATTCTGCCAGCATGGACCGGACCGCTTCTTTCAGCGTCCTGTTCCTACGTTCTGCCAGTCCATTTTGCTGCGGTTGCCTTGGTGTAGATCTTTCATGCTGGATACCGGCTTCCGCACAAAAATCCATCAGTAGACAGTTGCAGAATTCTGTCCCATTGTCTGACCGAATTCGCTTCACCATAGCGTCTCTCTGTTTCTGTACTTGGATAATCAATTCTGGAAGAATGATCTTCACTTCATCCTTGGTTCTGAGAAGCTTTACCCAGGTGTAGCGCGAGTAGTCATCGACTACCACCAGCGAATAACGTCTTCATCCAATGGTTTGAGGTGCTATTGGTCCAAAGAGATCCATATGTAGCAACTCGAGTACCCGACTGGTACTGGGGCATACTGGCGCCTGGTTCGAGAAGGACTTCTTTGTTTGTTTGCCCTGCTGGCATGCTTTGCAAATTCCTTCCTTCTTGAACGCTTCCTTGGGCAGTCCATCTACAAGATCATGCTTGGCTAGATAGTTGATTGTTCTGAAGTTCAGATGACTCAACCTTTTGTGCCACAGCCAGTTTGTTTCCATAGAACTGGCGGCCATGAAGCATGAATCTGTCTTCCCGCTTTGCCAGTCGACGACATAAAGTCCTCCTTTCCGAATACCTCTCAGCTTGATCTCGCCAGACTCCTTGTCTTTGATCTGGCACTCTGATTTCTCAAAGGTAACTGTATATCCATAGTCGCACAGCTGACTAATACTCAGGAGGTTGTGCTTGAGATTGGTAACAAGGGATACATCTATGATTCTGACATCGTCCTTCTCGATGCAGCCCTTGCTGATAACTCTGCCCTTGGAGTTATCACCAAATATAACTGGAGGTCCTTTGACCTGGATGAGTTCTGAAAATAAAACCTCTTCACCAGTCATGTGAGCCGAGCATCCACTATCTAGGATCCACTCGCTCGATCTCTGAAGCTGTGTTGCATGACCCTGTACCTGCAAGAAAGAGATAGGATTTATTTAGGTCCCCGAACATCTGCGGGTCCTGCAGGGTTAGATTGAATTATTCCTTTTGGAATCCAGACTTTAGTGATTTTCAGCTCGGTTTTACCCTTGCTGATATCATCAGTAGCCTTTCCCTTCCTTTTGAAATAATGCGTGATTTTGGTTTGGGAAGGTGTGGCTGTGTGTGTAACTCCTTTGGAAGTATTCTTCCGCTGAGAGTCTCGGAAATGTTTTTCCGGCTGATTGTGTTGCCTTCGTGGTCTCTCAGAGTGTGGACCACCATGGCTAGCCTTCACAACCCTTGAAGAAAACTTGTGATTGGGCTCAGGCCTCTGATAGGTATTCCTCCTATCAGGCATTGTCCTTCTCTCAGAGTATCTCTGAGATTGGGATCCCCTGTAAGTATGCTGGTGACTGGCATACTTACGAGGTTGTGCGTGGAATCCCTTGACAGCTGGTGCTGGCTGTCGGATTCCACTCGCAGCTGACGCTGACTTCCTTGCCTTAGAATATTTCGGCTTAGTCTGCGTCTTCGGGTATGCTGGCGTCCTGTCAGCAGAGGATCTTGCCAGTTGAGGATTTTGTCGTGATGACTCACCTATGTGTCTGGACTTATGGTTCCTATGCTGATTAGCCATTCGGGACTGACTGGTATTACCAGCTGGTGCTGATGCATTTACCAGTTTGCCCTTACCCTTACGCTCCTCATTGCTGGTTGCGATTGACTTAACGAATTTTATAATTCTGCCAGCAGTGAGTTGTGCGGGTTGGTTTGTGCTCAAAACATTTTCAAATCCCAACCCGGATTTATTGGAAGGTTTTCTCCAATGACTTAGAGCTGCTTCCAAGTCTTTGGAGCCTTTATTTAGAAAATTTATTTTATTTTCTTGCTCCAGAACGAGATTGTGAAAATTATCTCGCTCAGTTTTTGCAATTTGAAAATTTTGGAGCAACTCAAAGTGAGTCTTTTTCAAGGTGGCTAGCTCTTCACTGATTGACCTCGATTTTTCAATCTCCTTGGTCAAAACAGAAATTTGATCTTTCAGCGAAGTGTTTTCGCCAGCCAAGACATTCTTTATTTCATAAAATTTTAAAAATTCTTGCTGAAGAATGTCTATTGTGACAGCCTCTGAGTCGGAGCAATGCGACTCAGAATCGTCTAAAATATGAGTAAGCATGATATGCATTGGGGGAACTGATGACTGTACCTGATCATCAGCTGCAAGTGCTTCTTCACTGTCAGCACTTTCTTCAGCTGACTCCTCACCGAAGGCTGCCATAAGTGCCAGTAGAGCTTCCTCTTCTGACTCTTCTTCTGACTCATACTCTCCGTCGTCATGGTCAGGAATATCAGGAACTTCTGTCCTGGTCAGCATGGCCTTGGCAACGGCCTTCGATGCTCGCTCTTCAAAGAGCCTCTTTAGCCTTTCACGCTCACCTTTTTCCACCTGTGGACATTCAAATTTAAGGTGATCAGGGGATTGGCACTGATAGCAAGCACGGGGAGCTCTCTTGACGAATTTTCCATCAGTTGAGCTTAGAGATACTCCCTGTTTCGACTTGGCTTTCTCCAGGAGAACAACCAGTCTCTTCATTTGCTGCTCAAGATCAGCGATAGAGCTCTCGCTGCCTTTCGAGTTAGATCCCGATGTAGTTGGGGTCTCCTTCTTCTGGTAGTGCTGGGCAGCAGGTCTGTCAGCATGGAAAGGCTTCTTGGGCTTCCATTTGAAGTCCTTCTTGACGAAGTAAGCTTCGTCTTGAGCTTTGATGCTGGGGGATCCAATGTTCCGGATGGCCTCATTCTTGTTCACCATCTGGATGTCCCACTTATGTGCCTGCAACTGGGCAAATAGCTCTTTGGGGGTCATCTTGGATAGGTCCTTCTCCTTGAGGGCTGTTGTCTTCACAAACCAGTCCTCCTTCGGCATTTTGGACAGGATCTTGGCATTAAGATCTTCATTTGAGCATGTCCTGCCCAATGCCTTCAGCTCGCTGACGATGGTGTTGAATCTCGCCTCCATCTCCTTGATGGTTTCTCCAGTCAGCATCTGGAAGGACTCGTACTTGTCCACAGCAACCTGCAATTTGTTGCGTTTCATTTGATCAGTCTCCTTACATAGACTATCAAGGTAGTCCCATACTCCATTGGCATTGTCAAACTGGAGGGCTTCCTCCATCAGCGACTCTGGAAGAGATGCCAGAATCAGCTCGTGAGCGATGGAATCCAACTGATTCCGCTTCCTGTCCTTAGCGTTCCATTCCTCTTGGGGCTTTAGGATCTCAGCAGCTGGACGATCTCCTAGCTGGTGTTGTATCTTGGTGATCTCGATCGGCCCTTTCTCCAGCACGTCTTTCATTTCCGGATGGATACTTTTCAGGGAAATGAGTGACCTCTTTCGCCATGTTGCGTGCTTCTCAGGTTTGTAGTCGAGTAGCTTCGGAGTATTCATCTTTGTGTACCTGAGCTAATCAGCAGACAAACAAAGGAGTGCAAGGAAACGTGGATCTCGGTCCTAAGCGACTCAGAAACAATCGGTCTGTAAGAACCGACTGCTCTGATACCACTTGTTGGTCCCGATTTTCAGAGTTTAAATGTTAGCAGCGGAAATAATGGTAAACGTTTTCTTGCACTGACTGGTTACACAGCTGACTGGGACCTGTCAGCTGGTACTGGTTACACAGCTAACTGGCGACTGGGACCTGTCAGCTGGTAAAACAACACTTAGAATATTTTTAGGCCTTGTTTGCACAGTTATCAGTTTTCAGGATATACACCAGCACTTGGGTGCTGGGTTTAAAAATACGAATGTAAAGCAGAAAACTGATAAAGAACAAAAGGATTTATAGTGGTTCGATCAATCGATCTACGTCCACTCTCCAGTCGTAGCACTGGAAATTTCACTATGAGTAATCGGGTACAGGTATCCTACGATCTATCTCTAGCTGGTGAATGCCTCGTCCACCAGTTCACTAGATCAACCGCTCCCGGTCCTGGTTCCCTCTTCAACTCTTCTCAGCTGATGGAGTGCGAGCACGTCACTTCAACCTCCTCAGCTCACTGGGTGTTTAGTTCTCCCAAGAACGTAACTCTCAATACGGCAAAGATGCCCGTGATAACTCAAGTGCGGGAAGCACAGGAGCTGCTGTGAACTTTCTCGGAAGAGAAAGATCACCAAATGAGATCTGTAACTTACAAGCGTAAAGCTTGAAGTCTCGTGTTTGAATAAATCAACACACGGAAAGCTTTTTGAAAGCCTCGAAAGTCTGTAAGCGTTTTGGCAGCGTTTCTGCGTGGGAACTTTCGGAAAGTGAGAGAGAGAGTTTGAATGTTGATGGTTCCTGTGTATTTATAGACGCGGGAGCCAATTCAAACTTTCTAGCCGTTTGGACCCATCCGACAAAGTGTCAGACCTGGGATGTCCTTTTGAGGCGGTCGGTATGTTTTTCCGGAAAAGACCCATACCTTTGACCGCTTTATCTGACACAGATCTCCATGTGTCAGAACGGCTTTGTTTGTTCAGTCCAAGGAATGAGACTGGCGTCTTCTGACTGATAGTCTTAGGTGTACTTTCAGTCGATTCCTCAGTGAATCTTCTTATTGTCTCTACGGCACTGGGAGAGGGAATCTGAGATTCTGCTGGTAACATCTGACTGGTAGATCATACTGGTGATCTTGTGCTGGCAGTCTCTGCTGGTGACTTGCCTTGGCACTATCTAAGTCTACCAAATGTCTGGATGTTAAGCCTTCTTGTACTCTCCCATGGCTGGTGAAATCACCGCTGGTGAATAGTGTAAGCAAAACACGTATTCTGCTGGTAAGATTTGTCAGCCGCTTGCTGATGAAAAACCTTCCCAACTGGTGAACAGTAGCCAGTCATAAGCGCCTCTCATGCTGATGAACAGTGTCAGCATGAGTCTTTGTCAGTCGCCTGCTGATGAACAGTGTCAGCATGAGTCTTTGTCAGTCGCTACTTCTCATGCTGATGAACAGTAGCCAGTCATAAGCTCTTCCTGTGCTGGTGAACAGTATCAGCACGAGTCTTGATCAGCTGCGACTTACAACTCAAAAGACCTAAACAGGACTTTACATTTGAGACTCTAGAGACAACTGACGCTGGTAGGACTTAGGATTTGATCCACCAAAACTATGATCTATGCTAGCAAGCTACTGGGAAAGTTTTCCCAACAATTTCCCCCTTTTTGGTGCGATCAAAGCCTAACCAGCGAGCACTCAGCTGATGAGGAAAGTTACAGATAATTTCCGGGTTTTACAAATAACACTATCCGATCTAAACCCTCGAAATTTCTTCCTCAACATCAGCTCTAACTAAAAATCTTCCCCCTCAAACCAGGAGAGATATTGCTCGTTTAAAATATGGAAAATGAGATCAGAGCAAAAAGATTTAAAGTATGTAATGCGAGTGCTGGTGCTGATTACACTGGATGTGTAAATTCAGCTGGTAGCTGGTAAGTAAATACTTAGACAATTGTTGGACAATAAGAGATTGTCATCAACTTGTCAGTTAATCTTCCATTAATGATGTGGCGATTACAAGTACAGGAAAGATAACTGACTAGTCTATGCTGATACATATTTACTTACAATAAAATAGAGAAACTAGACTATGGCTTGGATGACGATCCTGGTGACTGAGATTTTGCACTGGTAAGCGACCTCAGGATCTCCGTAAGCGCGGCCATATCTTGTTCTCTCTTCAGCCTTTCCTCAGCAGCAATACGCCTTTCTTCAGCAGCGATGCGCCTTTCCTCCTCAGCAAGCCTCGCCCTCTCTGCTTCTGCTTGTGCTCGCGCCCTTTCCCCCTCTTGGATCCATGCCAAAAAGGTGGAAACCCCGGCAGTGACGGAATCCAATTGTTGAGCAATTTCAGTCCGGAAGGCGGCAAAGCGCTGATCCATCCTTGTGTCAATCAATGCTAGAAGGTGTGCCAGAGGATGGATCTCAGAGATGGGCTCCGCTGAAACTTTCATTGAGGTGGAAGGCTCCTCAGTTGCGGCTGCAGCCCGAGCTGGCGCTGATTCGGCAGGCTCATCGGCTGGTACATCGGCTGCTGCTGGCTCCTCTTCTGGCACTGCTGCTGGAGTTGGCTGGACTTGTTCAAAAATGGGTGGGGCTGTGAATTCCACCAGCTGCCAGTCCTCATGATATGGGACAAGATCGCCCAAAACAATCGGAACAGGGGGGACGGCAGTGGTCAGACACCAACTCCGGGAAGGATCCTCCTCCACTACGTGGTCTACCAGCATAGCGCTGGCAGCCATATCAAAGAAGATGGCAAAATAAGGAGGGATCCTCGGAAGATCGAAGAGTACCTTTAAGCGTCTGAGCGCGTAAACCAGTTGGTACCCTCGGCTGGTGTAGTGGAACTGGAGGAATGGTAACTTCAACATTTTCGGACGCGGGAGGCCGGAGGTCCCAGTCAGCTTTCGATATTCAGCTATCTTCTTCAATCGGCGCTTGATCCGCCTTGTCGACAGCTGCTGGGGGTTCTCAGCATCAGTATCCATGAAAGCATGAGCCCACTCCTCCTCCGCTCTCCAGTAATCAAGACCGAGTCGGGCATATAGTACTGCGCGCTTCTCCACAGTCAACCGGCGCTCGCACCGGTCGAAGATCATCCATCGCCTGAACTCCATGAAGAGTTCTGCATCAACTCTCCACAGATATCTGTAGGTGGTGATCATTTCTTCATCCACCGCGCTCTCCACTTCCGTCGAGATGTTCTCGGCGTACTCATACAGAGTGGAGTTGTAGTACTCCACTGGTTGCAGGGGCAGGCACCAGTCATAAATCCTGGAAGCATATACTGACTGGTGGGGGAGGCCGCTGGTCGGGATGATATTGAAAATAGAGAGTTCAGGCACCCTGGAGTTGTGAAACGCCAGTGCCCCGCGTCGCTCCCACCGGTGCACCCCTGTCACCTGGGCCTGAAAAGTGTCTTCATCGATCAGATAGTGGTGGTGGATACTGATCATGTAAGATCTTCGTTCTTGTCGCTCAGCGCGTGCTGGTGCTGATGAGGATGCTGCTGGTCGTCCAGAAGATGTAGAGGCTTCTGAAGTGTTTGGACGACTGGCAGGAGCACGAGCCTCAGCGTCAAAATCTGGGAAAAGATCCCTTGGCTCCATCCTCTGCACCGTGGAGTGATGTACCACTGGTGGTGGCTCGTCATCTGGAATGATGAATACTGGAGAGGGTTTATCATCAGCCACTGCACCAGCAGTCTCCATCTCAGCGGCCTCCTCGTCAGCCGCCGCTTGCTCCGCCTCCTCCGATGAATCAGAACTCACATCGGAGAAACTCGCCAGTTTTACCGGGGTGGTCGCCCGTTCTTCTACTCCTCCACTGGCACCCCCTTGCGCGGCCAGTGGGACTTCTCCTTCACCTCCACCATCCCCTTGCGCAGGTGGAGGGACGTCAGCGACCTCTTCCTCCGGCTGGTACTGATCCACGATAGACATCACATCTTCGTCAGTACCCATGACTATCAGGCGCGTGAAAGATTCATCTGGGAGTATCTCGCCTGGAGCTGGTGCTGATGGCCTTGATTGTTGGGCAACTCCCCATTTGCCTTTGGCCACCTGGCGCACCTGCTCCGCCAGTTGCGCCTGACGTCTCGCCTCATGCTCAGCCTTCACCTTTGCGAAGGCTTCATCGCGGGCTGCCAGCTCAGCCTCCCTCTTCTGCTGGGCGATTAAGGCTCGCAGCCTTGATTGTGCCTGCTTCTTCTTCACAAGAGAAGCTTGCTTCTCCTTCTTGGCTTCCTCTACCTCTTTCTGAGCCATCGTCTGAACCCTCTTCCTCTTCCGGGTCATCTTCTCGATAGTCTCTTCCTCAGTCAGTCCCAAGATGGACTTCTTGACTGGTATCGAGATTTTCCCTGAAGCAGGATCATAAGCAACAGCTTGCTGGGGCTGCTGATGCTGGTGAGTCTTTGGTTTCTTCCTTGAAGTGGGCTTGGGGGCTGGCACTGGTGCTGATGTGCATGGATGTATGCCAGTTGCCTCAGCCACCGCGTCCTCCATGGAGACGAACAAGGACTCCAACTCCAGTTTCCTTTTCAATTCAGCCTTCGCCTCCGCTGGCAATGGGAGAGCCAAGGCTGGCACTGCCTCCCCTTCTTGTTCTGGTTCTTCTTCAGATACGGACTCTGCTGGGTCAACGGCCTTCTTGCCTCTCAGCCGGCGTGGCTTCTTGTAGTCAGGATGTGGAAGTTTCACCTTGGTGACTGGGATGAAATCTGAGCCTACCAGTTGCTCCCCCTGGTCGACTCCATCTCCCATCTCCATCTCAAGAATATGGCTGATCCTCAGCCCAAAAGATACTGCGTGAGCGAACTTGCCTTCACTCTTCACCGTGTGATTCCTCTCTACGCTCTCCAGCAATCGGCCGAAGAAAAATTCGGCCCAGTTGCCCTGAACTCCGTCCACTAAGGCACACATCACCGAGAACTTCCGCAGGCTGAGCTCGGCATAAGAACCGACCTCGCATTGTAGCATGCGCACTACAATGTCGCAGACCATCTGCCAGTAGTCCTGCATCTCGGACTTCTTCATCCCGGTCCGGAAGGCCTTCACTTCTTCTTTCTTCCACTCCGCCCATCTTCTCCGAAATTCCACCGTATCATCCTGATGATACGTTGCTACTTCCTCTCCTTCATTCCTCAGCCCGAAGAGATTGGCAAGGTACTCAACGTCGACCGTGATCAGGTGGCCGAACACCGATGTTGTAAACGACTTCCGGCTGTCAGCAATAACTGCGCGAGCATAGAACTACGCAACCATATGTGGATGGAATGTCCTGGGGGTCGCCGTGAGGTATTGTCGGAGCTCCTCCCGATCAATCATCTCCATCAGCTCCGGGCCGTAGTGCTTCTCGGCCAGTTTGGCGTTCAAAATCTTCTCTTTTTGGACTTGGGCAGTCCTGATCTGAGCGTGGGAGAGACGACCTCTGGTGGCTGGCTTATTCAACTGAACCAGTTTTGTGAAAGGGAGGGTATAATCAATATCTTCTATTTTCACAATGCCAGTATAAATGGGCATGTGAGCTTCGGCTATGGGTAAGTCTAAAGACTCAGTGGAAGATGTAGATGGGTTATCAGCAGGAGGATTTGAAGAAGACGCCATGATTTCAGAAAATATCAAGGGAAGTTTAAGGAATTTGAACAGAATAAGGGTTTGGGAATTTAGGGAATCGTAAAGAGTTTTCCGATGAAGAATGTCGGATTTTATACTAGGGCTACGCAGGAATAGACGAGTGAGATGGACTCGTGAGAATCAACGGTCATCAGCAGGCCCGATTCCCTTTGGCGACGTGCGCTGTCGTGCTGACGTGGGCTACTCCGTGTAGCTGGCGTGGCACACGCTGATTGGTCGCGTGCATGCGTTTGACTGCGCAGCCACTGTGCGCATTAAATGTCGCATTAACTTCGGAGATATGCACACGCAATAATTATTTGAAAAATCCCATCCCGCCATTACCGCAATAGCTGGCACGACTCTTGGTCTTCAAGAGATCGTCAGTTGAGAGCTGGGACTCAACTGATCATCAGTAGTATATGCCAGTTGCATACTTCCCCCTGACTGTATGGCTTTCTTACCAGTCGACAACTGATAATCACCAGTCGACAACTGAGAATCACCAGTCGACAATTGAGACTCACAACTGGTACTCACAACTGGTTCCCATGTACTTTGACAAATTGAGAGCTGGGACTCAATTTTCACCAGTTGTTGAATTTTTACCAGTTGTCTGCTGACAACTTGAAAGAGAGAAAATTGAGAGCTTGGACTCAATTTATTCCGCATAATCTTCTCTTCATGAAATCCACTTCTTCATCATCAGTTGAAATTAGGAGCTGGGACCCAATTTATTTTGACTGACGGTGAGCGCTGGCAAATTCGAAATGAGGTGTTGATACCACTTGATGGTGATATGTTCTGCCAGTAGGTACCACTTGTAGTTTTCAGACACTACTTGTTGTAATCAGCCTTCTTCAGAGAATCAAGAACTGAATGAGAGCTGGGACTCATTCTTCCTCAACACTAGAGCTCGCATCAATCTCCATAAGACCGAGTTTGATGCACAACTCCTTGAATCTTGATTCGGGCAGAGGTTTGGTGAAAATGTCAGCCAGTTGATCTTCGGTTCTGATGTATTCTACGCTGACATCCTTCTTTTCGACATGATCACGTATGAAGTGATGTCGGATATCTATGTGCTTGGTCCTAGAATGATGAACCGGATTCTTTGTTATGCACATAGCGCTGTTGTTGTCGCAATAGATGGGTACACAACCAGTGTCCACTTCATAGTCAGCCAGTTGTTGCTTGATCCAAAGAATTTGAGCACAGCAACTGGCAGCGGCAACATATTCAGCTTCAGTGGTAGATGTAGCAACAGAGTGTTGCTTCTTGCTAAATGATAAACACTCATTTTGTGCATTTTACTGATATGAATCTGCTAACTAGTTGCCTTAGATTAGATCATTATGTGGTATTTCTGTGCCGTATTCATATTCTTTTAGAAATATTACGTTTGGTTTGGTTTTTGGTTGTTTATGCAGGTTTCACGCACAATTGAGCCGTTTACAGGATATGACAGAGTACCATGGAGCCAATCAATATTCGTTTGCATCAGGAAGAGGAAGAAGTGAGAAAAGATCGAACCCAAATATGTTTTAGGCCAAGTTTTAATGAAAACCCACTCCGAAAGCAGTTCACGTTCAAAGAAACAGTCACCAATTCCTCCACACATGGAATTAGAGCCAATGGAGCATATCAATAGATAGATCTTCGAGTTATCTTTCCAATGCAACTGGAATCAGGTCAATCGGAGTTCGGGAGCGAAAGTTATGGCCAAAACCGTGAGACTGCGCAAGTTATCTACGCAACCGGCGACCCGGTTGCAAATCCGGCGACCACCCTTCATCCTCGGCGTTTGCACCTCCCAAACCGGCGTTTGCACCTCCCAAACCGGCG
>JAPKLW010007092.1:0-15776 GCA_026898455.1 Plectranthus barbatus
TGAGTGTCTCATTGTACGTCTGACACTCATCTGAGAGATTCTTGAATCATACGAGAAATCGTGTTAAGAGGAGATGTGTATAAAGTTGGAGCGATTGACCTGAAAGGTCTAACAGATTTATTTAGATAATGTGTACCTCAGAGGACTTATGAGGGTCATGCACATAGTCTAGAACTATAGGTAAAGTCAATCACAAGATGATGAACATGTAAATAAGCTAGGTTTGATATAGACAAACTTAACACTCAGATAATGCAATGGTATTAAGATTTGAGAATAAGTGTGAGATTGTAGGGATTATATACTATAAGCATTTATGATTAAGTGTGTTCGTTTGATACACTGGTCTTCATAAATGTGTTACATTAACATAGTCGCTATCTGATACAACAAAAATATAATACGAACTATAATATCCTATTATTTCACCTATAGGGATGATCATATGGTGTGTAAGAGATCACAGAGGATCATATGAATTGTTTAACCTAACGAGGTATAAACAGTATCATGGCTGAGACAGTCCCTCATTAGGCTATCATTTTAGGCTGCGACACATCAGTTTGTATGTGAGCTTGTCCAAGCTACTTGATGTGTTGATACATCTTTATGTATTGATGGGATCAACAATTAGAAGTGTCATTCTAATTGACATATGAATGACCTAGATCTTTAGATACTTGTTATGATCTTAAACCTAATAGAAAGCTTGATGCGCTAAAATTTCAATCACTCAAACTTCTAACGTTTCAAGAATAATATCAATCCGAGGTCTTCCTATTTCGCCTACTAGAATACCGGTTATTTGGTGTTGAGATTATATATAGATAAATCAAATCGTTGAATAAGTTTCTAGTCTAGCCAAAAATTAAATCTAAACTAGCTAACAAAAGCAATTAAAACTAAATGCTTCAATCACCATGGTAGAAATGTCAATACACTCAATGTTTCCAAACAATCTCACAAACAATGCTTGAAATTCACAAATTGAAAAATTGCACAAATGAGAGAAGATGATATTGGTATGAACTTTGCAATGAATCAATAGAATGATAGAATGATGTAAACGAACTTTAATTCTCCTAGTAATCATCAATCCACCCTACACTATCTAATCCCCTTAGCACCGGTGAATTAGACGTAGACGAGATAGGACTCTCAAGCTGTTATGTTATAGAATCAAATCTCACTCCCAAAGGTTCGTAGATTATAGACCTACAAGCTATCCCCGCACATGGATTGGGTAAAAACTTGTACGTAAACACATTAATCACGACATCTATATCCGCATTTGGCTCCAATTTCGATGTCTACAAGGAAGAAATGGGTTAATGCCTACACTACTTGAGTATGAAAAAGCTCTATTGTGATGCAATTGACTAGGAGAAGGTAAACAATCATTCAAAAAAAGCTATAGATTCACAACATCGTTCAACCAATATCCTAGAAAGTTTAGCCACTCATACCTTTTGTTGATTGCAATTTAATTAAAAGAGAAAAAGAATTCATTACAAAACAAGGTAGGGAAGCAATTTTCCCCCAAAGAGTGGTCTTCCTGTTTTGATCTTAAAATTCCTCCTCAATTTGCATCTAATTGGAGTGATGTTTCATCGATTCTCCCTTGATGCGATGTTTGGAGATGTTTGGAAGTGATTTGGAGTGAGTAACTACCTTTTTCCCTCTTAGATCTATCTAAAATCCGCGAAAAAAACTACAAACCAAAGTCCTTCCAATTTCCATTTTATCCCCTTATATAATAAGTTAACAACCTCAGAGATTGACCCGAACCATGAGAGATCAATCGAAACCATTCAAATTTGAGAAATCGCCAAGGCAGCCTGTCTGGGATCGACTGGGATTGATCTAGATCGACCGGTATTTGGCTCTGTAGAGCAAATACGAGTCGATATCTGCTGAGATTGGTCGAGATAAGCCAAACAGATGCAAATCTCGACTTATCCCAAATTGTCTGGGTCGGGATTTGACTCTGAAATCTTCCCTACTACATCCGGGTCGATCTTTCCTTTACGTGGAACTCATCTGGGTCGATATTTTAACAAAAATTGGCCAAACTTGATGAAATATGTTTTATTCTATCTCTACATAACTTAAACACAACAAAACACAAAAACAGGATAAAAAAATTGAAAAACATTTGATATGTAATCCTCGTGAGTGCAATAGCTCGTAACTCATTGTATCGATCTAACATGCCTCAATCAAACAAGATTATCACCTTACTTTGTGCAACGGTTAATGCAAGAGACTCAAACCTCTCAACAAGGTGGTTAAGAAATGAAATACACTCCCTCACGTGTTTAGGGATCATTCACTCAAGCACGAGATATCAAGTTCGATTTCCATAGGCTTGCATCCTATCTCACCACTATACTACAACGAGCTAGATTCTAGAATAAGAAGGTCTTTATTTGGTTATAAAGTGGTTAACTAAAGGGTGGGGTGTTTTAGGCCAAAGTGACTAAACTCCTCAAATTCCCAAAACCCACAATCAAATACTTCAAACCACTAATCCCAAGGCTTATTCAACTTCCTTCTTTTTCTTTTCTTTTTCACTTTTCCTCATGCCATTTGCATGTTTCATATATACATTTTTTTCTTTTCTTCTTTTTTTTTTGTTTCTCCTTTATTTTTCTTTTTCTCAACAAAATTTTTGTTGGTGCTCATTTTTATGACTTGCACCTTTTCTTCCCAACTTTTCTAACTTATTTCTATCTAGCCTCATCAAATGGGATTCAATTCACCCAAAATAAACCAAACAATACCCAGCCCAGACTCATAACACCATATTCGCCCTCAAACTCACATTCCCCCAAACTTTGTCCTAATCATATGAAAGAAAATTCTCCATTAAGGCTCAATCATGGGGAACAATGGTAAAAAAGGCAAATAATGATCGAATATAACGCCTTATACCCCTGATGTGCTAGATAGGACTAGGAATCGATGGCGTAATATCATTTTCTTGTCAAAAGCTCATGCTAAATAGATAGGGAATGGATGCAAGATCTAGATTTCTCACTCTCAATCTCGCCTCACAGAACCAAATAGATATAAAAATATCATAGCTCAAATCTCACAGCTTTTATCAAGTCTCAAGCATTAACACACACAAAGTTCGGCACAATCTAAGCATGCTTCGATATCAATGATTCAACCCTATCATCGGTTCAAGTAGGAATCAAACTTCCCTATTTATCAAAAATAAAACTCTAGCGACGACAGCAACGACGCGAGCCGCAGTTGAGGGTAGCAACGCGCACGGTGCGTGCGGCGCAAGCTGGCACGGCCTCTTGCCGCCGCTGTGCGCGCCCTGGTCTGTCGGCTTCATCTTTGTTCTTCACCCCGACCCGTCCAATTACAGATTTGAATAAAAAATTACAGAAAACTATTCTATTACAATTTTTCCGATCAAATCTAATCACGGATTTTCTCGTGATTTTACAAAACAGATTCAATCTTACACGGATAAACCATCGCGGGCTGAATAACACGGGTTGCCACGAGGAACAAAAACCATCCACGACAAAATAAAATTCATACATGCATTAATGAGTTTGTTATGAACAACAGAGCCATAAATCAGATACTTGGATCTGATATCAATTGTAGGGATTTATCCATGAACCGAATCATAAAATCCAAATAAGCCGAATCGATTTATGGTTTATTGTTCACAATACCAATTCACAAAACCCTAGCATGCTCTTATGTATTTAATGTGTGGATAAAAAGAATTATCGATAATTCATAGAGTCTGATCTGATCTTTCGTATTTGAATATCTAATTTTAATTCAACCACACAATTCGATTAAATATGCGAAAACAGAAATTAGTAATCTAATTTCTAGATTTAATCGAAAATAAAGAAAATAGAAAATAAAGAATGTTGTTCTCTAGATCAGATCTTCAGGGCTGTATCCCAATGTTGTTCAGATCTGCTACTGGTGAGGATTCCACAGATATGTCGTTTTGCAAGGCCAGAATTGAAACTCTCCTCCCTCTGCACAGTAGCAGTCGCCCCCTCTCTCTCTGCCTTAGGGTTTTGACTGATTTGAATTATCACACAAGTGGCTAGGGTTTCTGAGAGAGAGATGTCTATTTATAGACCTAGGGTTTTTAACCCTAGTGGGCTATTGGGCTCCTTCAGCATTTATAATGGGCCAGACTTGGGACCTAATACAAATAATAAAGTGGGCCTATAAATTAATTAATTCCCCTGTCCACAACCCAGGAAACTATTAATTAATAAATATTAATTCTTTTTCACCACAGAATTAATACTGACCTACCCCTTTATTACCATGATATGAGAACGGACTGCATTAATTGAGAATCCCCATATTTAAGGTTACCGTACATTTATTAATTAATTGGAGCTTCTGACAAGCTCTATCTACAATTAATTAATATCTTATTATTCCTGAGTACTACCACTCAATCCTTATCACTCGTGCCTGAAATTAATCAGCTTGCAGGACTTTAGCACGATGAATGTCATTGAGCTCCTTAGCGAATGTCCCCATCCTATTACTCGGATAAGGTTACCTAAACCCAGTCTCAGGCAGTATTACACGAACTGCTGTTACCCAAGATGCGGATATACAATAACGTTACTTAGGCTCTCCACCATGGTAAGTCAAAACAACAGTCAATCCGTGCAAATCCTTGAACCTTCGTTAGGGTTTGGACTCAATCAAGAACAAGATCTTGTATTCGCTGATGTCAGACAATAGAATACATCTCACTGAGGTCCATCAATACGCCACCCTTTCGTACCAGCATGTCAAGTAACAAAGACAGACTACTTATTCCAACAATGTCTTAGCCATCCGGACAGACGTATCCTCATACGCTGTCTCGGCTGTGATAAGGTTTATGTCTCACTAGGTTAAGTGATCATACTGTCTTCTTCGATCTACTACATGTCGTATGATCGTCCCTATCGGTGAGACTAGAGGATAGCATTGTTACGTACATGTAAGTTTGTTTGACAGATAGGAGAAATAAACCATTGTATATTCATTATAATAAATGCTTTCAGTATATAAAACCTATCATGACATCCATCTACCAGATCTCTAGGTCCATATGTGCTACTATAGAAAGAAGAATTCGAATGGATTTAAGCATGGCAACCAGTGAGAAAGTCTCGTCATAGTCAATGCCCTCCTTTTAACTATAACCCTTCGCCACCAACCTAGCTTTAAAAGCCGTTATTTCTTCTTTCGAACCTTTCTTCCATTTATGTTGGTCCTTGATCAGAGTCGTGTTAAGCATCGGAAGACTATTAAACAAATGCAGCGGAATATTTCAAGTAATCTTGCACTTAGTTTCTTTTCAAAATTTTTGCTCAAAGTTGGAGTTAAGATTCTTACAGATATACACTAGCAACTTGAGGTTGCTAGGTTTTAAATGTTTGACACAGGATTTATAGTGGTTCGATCCCCAATATCTACTTCCACTCCTCAGTCGAACACTGAGAATTTCACTAAAAAGATATATGAATGTACAAGGATTCACTGGTCACTTGTAGCAGTTGGTGAGCTTTCGAGCCAGCCACTACAAAGCTATCCTCCGTCACTTATATCTTTTGACAGCTGCGGCTAAGTCAAGGGCGATACCTTCGTAAAACATATCCTTGCTGTAATGGAAGCTTTTAAAATTTCTTCCTGAACTCTTCTGTGGGTTTTTGGCAACAGCCCGTCTTAGTCAATCTCTTTTCAGAGATATGACTGCTGAATGCTTCCTAGGATGGAAGTTATCCCAATGATTGATTCATGAACAAAGTCAAGAAATCTCTTCTTAAATGCAATGTAAGATAGTAAATGTGTGACACTCTCTGTTAAGAGCTTGAGATTCTTCTTGTCATTTTAACGCGCTCTCAACTGACTACTCTTTTGGTTTACTTCACTTGTAAAGGTTATCTCTTAATAGTTGTCTCTTTTTAAATCGTAGAAGAAGTTGTAGTCGTAGTAATAGTAGTAGTCATCGGGGGTGTCTTCTCTCTTGTTTGGACTTCTCTTTTATATTTGGAGATTCAAACTTTCAATCTCTAGACCCGTTAGATACAACGTTCTCTTTGTCCAATAGAGCTATGTTGGTCCCGGATATCAGGGTATACTTTGGCAGCGGAAAATACGTAAGTTCGTTTCTTGCACTCTGCTGGTTACACAGCTGACTGGGACCTTGTCAGCTGGTAAGTCAACTGGCAACTGAGTATTCAGCTGACTGGCAACTGGCTGGTCAGCTGATGACTCAGGACTTAGAAAATTTTAGAGTCGAGTTTGCACAGTTATAAACTGGTTTCAGTTATACTCCAGCACTTGGGTGCTGGGTTTTAAATCAGTAAGTAAATGCTGAAAGCAGTAAATAACAAGGATATTTTATAGTGGTTCGATCAACTGATCTACGTCCACTCTCCAGTCGAAGCACTGGAAATTCACTAAAGAGAGTAATCCGGTACAAGATATCCTACGATCTATTTCCAGCTGGTAGATGCCTTGTCTACCAGTCCACTGGATCAACCGCTCCCGGTCCTTGTCCTTCTTCAACTCTCGTCAGATGGATGGAGTGCGAGCACGTCACTTCAACCTCCTCCTCCGACTGATTGGGTGTTGAGTTCTCCCAAGAACTTGACTCTTGCTGGCGGCAAAACTGCCCGTAATAACTCTGGAGCTGGCTGGCTCAAGAGCTGCTATGTTCTTCCTCGGAATGAGAAAGAACACCAAATGAGATCAATAACTCACAAGCTAGAAGCTTGGAGTCTCGTGTTCAAATGATTGACACACGGAGTAGCTTTAAGAAAAGCCTCGAAAGATTGCTTATACGCTGATATGAATGCGTTTGAGCTTTCGGTAGGTCAAGAGTGGCTAAGATTGGGCAAAGAGTATTGAATGCTGTTGGATCTCACGTATTTATAGACATGAGATTCAGATTCAAATACTAGCCGTTTGGACACATCCGGAAAAGTCTCTGTCCTCGCATGTCCTTCTGCAGGCGGCAGGTAGGAATTTCCGGAAAGCGCCATACCTTTGATCGCTTTATCTGACACAGATCTCTTTGTGTCAGAACGACTCTATTCGTCAGTACGAGGAATCGCAACTGGTGTCTTGAACTGATAGACTTTAAGGCATCCTCCTTAAAGTTATACACTGTCAGTTACTTCCTCAGACGAATCTTCTTTTTTGTCTCTAAGACTCTGGGAGAGCGAATCTTGAATTCTGCTGATAACCTCCGACTGGTAGATCATACTGGTGATCTTTGTGCTGGCAGTCTCTGCTGGTGACTTTCCTTAGCACAATCAAGGTCTACCAATTCGTCTGATGTTATCTCTTGGAATCTCCCGTGACTGGTGGCTTCACCGCTGGTGAATAGTGTCAGCCAGAACACATATTCTGCTGGTAAGATCTCTCAGCCTCCTGCTGGTGAAATCTTCCCAACTGGTGAACAGTAACCAGTCAATAGCTCTACTCCATGCTGATGAACAGTGTCAGCATGAGTCTTCGTCAGCCGCTTGCTGGTGAGACTTCTCTCAACTGGTAAGCACATCTCATGCTGGTGAACAGTAGCCAGCATGAGTCTTGATCAGCTGCGACTTACAACTCAAAATACCTATACAGGACTTTACATTTGAGACTAGAGCTATTCTAGAGACAAACTGACGCTGGTTGGACTTAGGATTTGATCCACCAAAACACCAAACTAGAATCTAAGCAAGTAGCTACTGGGTAAGGGAAACTTAGCCAAATTTCCCAACAATTTCCCCCTTTTTGGTGCGATCAAAGCCTAACCAGCGAGCACTCAGCTGATGAGGAAAATTACAAAGCATTTCTGGGTTTTTTACAAATAAACCTATCAGATCTAAACCCATGAAACTACTTCCTCACATCAGCTTTAACCTAAAGATCTTCCCCCTCAAACTGGGAGAGATATTGCTCGATTAATTTATGAAGTAAAATCTAAGCCAGGTTAGAATCAACAAAGTACCAAATTGAGTGCTGGTGCTGATTACACTGAATGTGTAAGTTCAGCTGGTAAGTAAAAAGTTGACATTAGTTGGACAATGAGAAATTGTCGTCAACCCGTCAGTAATCAATCCATTAATGATGTTACAATTACAAGTACAGGATTAAAAACTGACTAGTCTAACTGATACACAAGTACGTCCTAACTGGTACACAAGTACGTACTTGCATCAAAATACAAAACTAGTCCAACTGATACCAGAAAAAACTACTGACTAGACTAACTGATACACAAGTTGTCAGCAGTACTTCTTCGTTCTTCTTCAGTTAGACTGGCCCGCTCTTCCTCGGCAGTGATACAAAACCTATTTAGGTTTTGATACCTTCGCTCCTTGGTGGCAATGTATCCATCTGCCTTTCTTCAGTTAGCTTGGCCTTCTCTTCATCAGCAGCTGCTCGTACCTCTTCCCCCTCTTTGATCGGCGCCAAAATGCACAAGAGAGATAGAGTCTGAAAAACAATGTGGGTGTCTCGGCTCACCCCAACGAGCTTCACTGCATGATCAGGTGCAACTTCCTGATCAACATCCTCCAGCTGTTCTGGCTCATATTGCTTGAGGACCAGCTTTTCGTTCAAGATCTTCTCCTTCTGAACTTGGGCCGCCCGGACTTGGGCATTTGAGAAATGGCGCTTTGTTGTCGGTTGTTTCAACTGAAACAATCGGACAAAGGGACGACGAAGGACATCATTCTCTAACTGCGCATAAGTCGTCATTTGGCTGTGAGCTTATGAATAAGGCATAAGGAAGAGGTTAGAATGCGAGTATATATGCACGATGCCATGCAGAATCGACGAGTGAGATGAGTCTGCAAAAGTGATGATCAACGGTCTTCAGTAAGGCTCTCTTCCCTGTGGCAACGTGGTCTGACGATGCGAACGTAGGCTACGTCGTAGGGTTGACTTGGCCCCCTGTGATTGGTGAATACCAACCGTCGGACAGCGCAGCCACTGTGCACATTAAATGTGGCATTAAATGCCGCATTAAATTTTGAGATCCGCATACGCTATCGGATTCGAACGATCCCGCCATTTCTGCGACAGCTGGCTTGGCTGGGCATCACCAGCATATGCCAGTCGCATACTTCCTCCTAACTGGTTGGCCTCTTCATCAGTTGGCAACTGATACCACATGCTTATAATACATTCTGCTGGCAAACTCATCAGTTAGCAACTGATACGACTTATTGAAGAGCCATTTCTCCACTTGATGATAATTTCTTCAGTTAGCAGCTGATACCACCTTGTAGATATACATCATCAGTTATCAACTGAGACCACTTGAGAAATCAACCACTTGCTGGTAGCACGTCCTGCTGGCAAACTCATCAGTTACAACTGATACCACTTGATGATCAGACTGGCGACTTTAACCAAATTGAGAGCTTGGACTCAATTTTCGCCAGTCGTGGGAATGACCACCAGTTATCTGCTGGCAACTGGAAGTGGATCCATTTCTTCAACACTGCTAGAAGGTGGCAGCTGGGACCCAATTTCGCTTCAGCAGAAGATAAAAGCTGGCAAGATGAAATGAGAGCTGGGACTCATTTCCTTGGACAATTTAGGGAAAAAGTCCGCCAGTAGATATCGTCTGTGGTTGAAAGACACCACACTTGTTGAGAAACAACATACGAGGAAAGTGAAACGACTAAGAGCTTGGACTCAGTCGTAATCAACATCCACCAGAAGATCAAGAACAGAATGAGAGCTTGGACTCATTCTTCCTCATCATTAAGGCTCGCATCAATCTCCATAAGACCGAGTTTGATGCACAACTCCTTGAATCTTGCTTCTGGCAGGGGCTTTGTGAAGATGTCAGCCAGTTGATCTTCAGTACGAATGTAGTCCACGCTGACATCCTTCTTCTCGACATGATCACGAATGAAGTGATGTCGAATGTCTATGTGCTTGGTCCTGGAGTGATGAACCGGATTCTTCGTGATGCACATAGCACTGTTGTTGTCGCAATAAATGGGAACACAGCCAGTGTCCACTTCATAATCAGCCAGTTGTTGCTTGAGCCAAATAATTTGAGCACAGCAACTGGCAGCGGCAACATACTCAGCCTCAGTGGTAGAAGTAGCAACTGAGTGCTGCTTCTTGCTAAACCAGCTGATTAGCTTGTGTCCTAGAAATTGACACGTACCACTGGTGCTCTTGCGGTCAATACGGCATCCAGCGAAATCTGAATCTGAATATCCGATAAGCGTAAGCTCATCATTTCTGGGATACCATATTCCAAGAGATTCTGTCCCCTTCAGATATTTCACAATCCGTTTAGCAGCTTCCATGTGTGACTTCTTAGGATTAGCTTGAAATCTGGCACATACTCCGACTGAATAAGAAATGTCGGGTCTGCTGGCAGTGAGATAGAGGAGTGATCCAATAATTCCTCGGTAAACAGTAGGATCAACTGATTCCCCTTGCTCATCAAGAAATATCTGGCAGCTGGTACTCATCGGGATCCTTAGAGACTTAGTCTTCTCTGGGCAATATTTCTGAATTAGATCCTTGGTATACTTCCGCTGGCTGATAAATATACCATCAGCTGACTGCTGGACCTGGAGTCCTAGGAAGTATGTTAACTTGCCCATCATACTCATCTGGAATGAGGTCTGCATCAGTTGAGAAAACTTCTCACAAAGAGTTATATTCTTCGACCCGAAAATAATGTCATCGACATAGATCTGCACCATCAGCATGTCAGCTCCATCGTTGAGAAGAAAGAGAGTCCGATCAATCTTCCCTTTCCGAAATCCATTGCTGGTGAGAAATTGTGACAGCGTTTCATACCAAGCCCTGGGCGCCTGTTTCAATCCATACAGGGCCTTCCTTAGCTTGTACACTTTGGTGCCAATTTCAAATCCAGGAGGTTGCTCTACATATACCTCCTCCTTTAGTTCTCCATTCAAGAATGCGCTCTTCACGTCCATCTGGAACACCGTGAAGCCGTGATACGCTGCATAGGCCAAAAACAGCCGTATCGCCTCCATTCTTGCAACTGGTGCAAAGGTCTCATCAAAATCGATGCCTTCACACTGTCTATAGCCCTTGGCGACTAAACGAGCCTTGTTTCGGACCACAATGCCATCTTCATCTCGCTTGTTCTTGAAAACCCACTTGGTGCCGATCACTGACTGGTGTGATGGTCTCTCTACCAAGTCCCAAACGTTGTTGCGAGTGAACTCCGCAAGCTCTTCGTGCATGGCATTGATCCAATCGGCAGATTCGAGCGCATCTTTGATGGACGTAGGTTCCATCTGAGAGATAAAGCAAGATAAAAGCGCTCTGCCGTGCCTGGTCTGGACAGAACCTTCCGGATCACCGAGAATAGCATCAGATGGGTGATCCCTCAGCCATTTGGGAGGACCAGCGACCGCTGGTTCCGGCTGGGAAACAGGTTCATCTGTCCTGACAACTGGTGCTTCCACATTTCCACCAGTCGGAGCTGCAACATCAGCTGGTGCTGGACCTTCACCAGTTGGAACAACTTCATCAGCATCACCTTCTGGCTGGTTGTCTGAATCTCCACCAATGTTGTCAGCATCAGCTGGAACATCCTCTCCAGCTGGTCCATCACTGCCTTCTTCTTCAAAAAGGCCAGTAGGGATTCCCCCTAGATTGTTACTGGGTCCACTCAGGGAGATTGAGTGTAAGGTCTCAGCAAGGTCATTTGCATCACCGACCCTCTCAGGTTGCTGATGGGCACCTGAGGTAACTGGTTGTGAAGATGATCCATTCATCGGTCTAGTCGAACCAGTTGGTTGAGCATTGGAAGAATTCCTGCCCAACTGGTCATTGACATCATTGACCTTAGGAACATCTTCAGCCAGTCGGCGTAAGGTCCTGCGCACTAAAGTAGCTTCATCAAAAACAACATTGCATGTTATTTCCACAAGCTGGGTCGTCTTGTTAAATACTCTGTAGCCCTTGTGAGAGGGGTGTCCATATCCGACAAACACACCCTCATCAGCTTTAGGCGAGAAAGCATTTAAGTTCGACTTCCCATTATTATGGATATAACATGGAGAACCGAATGCACGAAGATGAGCTAAAGTAGGCTTACGACCGAAGTACACTTCGTAGGGAGTTTTCTGAAGTCTGTCGTTGATCCCGCTCCTATTCTGAGTATAGCAAGCAGTCACCAACGCCTCTCCCCAGAAACTCTGACCCAAACCAGACTCAGCCAGCATGGATCGGACTGCTTCCTTCAGCGTCCTGTTCCTACGTTCTGCCAGTCCATTCTGCTGTGGTTGCCTTGGAGTAGATCTCTCATGCTTGATTCCGGCCTCCGCGCAGAAATCCATCAGCGGACCATTGCAGAATTCAGTCCCATTGTCCGAACGAATTCGCTTCACGACAGCTTCTCTCTGCTTCTGAGCTTGGATGATCAACTCTGGAAGAATCACCTTCACCTCATCCTTTGTTCTGAGAAGCTTCACCCATGTATAGCGCGAGTAGTCATCGACTACCACCAGCGAATATCGTCTTCCTCCAATGGTTTGCGGCGTTACTGGTCCAAACAGGTCCATATGTAACAGCTCGAGTACCTGACTGGTACTAGGGTGAACTGGCGACTGGCTCTTGAAGGATTTCTTGGTCTGTTTGCCTTGCTGGCAGGCCTTGCAAATCCCTTCCTTCTTGAACCCGCCCTTGGGAAGACCATCTACAAGATCATGCTTGGTTAGATAATTAATAGTTTTGAAATTCAAATGACTTAACCTTTTGTGCCACAGCCAGTTGGTCTCCATGGAACTGGTGGCAACAAAGCATGTATCAGTCTTCCCGCTTTGCCAGTCAACGACATACAACCCTCCTTTGCGGACACCTTTCAGCTTGGTCTCGCCAGATTCCTCATTCTTGATCTGGCACCCGGATTTGTCAAACACAATGGTGTAACCATTGTCGCACAGCTGGCTGATGCTCAGGAGGTTGTGCTTCAGGTTGGTAACAAGGGACACGTTGACAATACGCACATCATCCTTCTCTATGCATCCCTTGCTGATAACTCTGCCCTTGGAGTTATCACCAAAAATAACTGGAGGTCCTCTGACCTTGGTGAGCTCCGAAAACAAGAACTCCTCACCAGTCATATGAGCGGAGCAACCACTGTCAATGATCCACTCGCTCGACCTCTGAAGCTGATACGCATGATCCTGTTCCTGCAAGAAAAATGAAATCATTTAGGTCCCCGATCATCAGCGGGTCCTGCAGGGTTAGATCTCTGGATCATTCCTTTCGGAATCCAGACTTGTGTGATTTTCAGCTCGGTGTTACCCTTGCTGACATCACTCATGGCCTTTCCCTTCCTCTTAAAATAATGCATGGAATTGTTTTTGGAAGGTGTGGCTGTGTGTGCAGTTCCTCTAGAAGTATTCTTCTTCTGAGGAGATCGGAAATTTCTTTCCGACCGCTTGTGCTGCCTTGGTGGTCTTTGGAACTGTGGACCACGGTGGTTAGCCTTCCTAGCCCTTGATGAAAACATTTGATTGGGCTCAGGCCTCCGATAGGTATTCCTCCTATCGGGAATTGTCCTTCTCTTAGTATTCTGCTGAGAGTGGGACCCCTTGTAAATATGCTGGCAACTGGCATACTTATAAGGTTGTGTGTGGAACCTCTGGACAGCTGGTGCTGGCTGTCGGGTTCCACCGGCTGCTGGTGCTGACTTCCTTGCCTTGGAATATTTTGGCTTAGTCAGCTTCTTAGGGTGTGCTGGCGTCTTGTCAGCAGAGGAATTTGCCAGTCAAGGTTGTTGTCGTGATGACTCACCTCTATATCTGGGCTGATGATTCCTTTGCTGATCAGCCATACGAGGTATGCTGGCAGCACCAGCTGGTGCTGACTCATTTACCGTTCTGCCCTTACCCTTACCAGCATTGGGTTGGTTTATGCTCGAATCATTTGTAAATCCCAACCCGGATTTATCACAGGGCTTTCTCCAATGACTTAGAGCTGCCTCTAAATCTCTGGAACCCTTGTTCAGAAAATTGATCTTATTTTCTTGCTCCAGAACAAGATTGTGAAAGTTATCTCGCTCAGTTTTAGCAACTTGGAAATCTTGGAGCAATTCGAAATGAGCCTTTTTCAAAGTTTCTAGCTCTTCGCTGAGTGACCTAGATTTTTCAATCTCACTGGTCAAAATGGAAACTTGATTTTTCAGCGAAGTGTTTTCGCCAGCTAAAACATTTTTCATTTCATAAAATTTTAAAAACTCATTCTGAAGAACATCTAAAGTGACATCTTCTGAGTCGGAGCAATGCGACTCAGAATCGTCTATGATTTGAACAGGCATGATATGCAATTGAGGATCTGATTGTACCTCATCATCAGCAGTCAATGCCAGATGTTCTTCCTTGTCAGCATCTTCTTCAGCTGACACTTCTCCTAGAGCAGCCATGAATGCCAGAAGAGCTTCTTCTTCAGACTCTCCATCTGACTCGTATTCCCCATCATCATGGTCGGGGATATCAGGAACTTCAGTCCTTGTCAGCATGGCTTTGGCAACTGCCCTGGAGGCACGCTCTTCAAAGAGCTTCTTCAGCCGTTCCCTCTCAGTTTTGTCCACCTGCGGACATTCAAATTTTAAATGGTCAGGGGATTGGCATTGATAGCAAGCACGAGGAGCTCTTTTGACGAATTTCCCGTCAGTTGAGCTTGAAGAGACTCCCTGCTTTGACTTAGCCTTTTCAAGTAGGACGGCCAGTCGTTTCATTTGCTGCTCAAGTTCAGCGATAGAGCTCTCGCCACTTTTGGAGTAAGATCCTGACGTGGATGGGATCTCCTTCGGCTGGTTGGTCTGCCCAGCAGGCCTGTCAACATGGAAGGGCTTCTTGGGCATCCGCTTGAAGTCCTTCTTGACGAAGTAAGCTTCGTCCTGAGCCTTAACGCTGGGGGATCCAACATTCCTGATAGCCTCGTTTTTATTCACCATCTGGATATCCCATTCATGTGCCTGCAACTGAGCAAACACTTCTTTAGGAGTTAGTTTGGATAAATCTTTCTCCTTTAGTGCGGTGGTTTTCACAAACCAATCCTCCTTCGGCATCTTGGACAGGATCTTCGAGTTAAGATCAGCATTTTCGTACTCCCTGCCCAGAGACTTCAGCTCGCTGACAATGGCGTTGAATCTCGCCTCCATCTCCTTGATGGTTTCTCCAGTCAGCATCTGGAAGGACTCATATTTATCCACCGCAACCTGCAATTTGTTGCGTTTCATTTGGTCAGTTTCTTGACATAAACTATCAAGAAAATCCCATACTCCCTTAGTAGTATCAAACCGCAGTGCGTCCTCCATCAGCGATTCTGGAAGGCACGCAAGGATCAGCTCATGTGCAATGGAATCCAGCTGATTCCGCTTTCTGTCCTCAGCATTCCATTCATCTTGGGGCTTTGGGACCACCGCAGCTGGACGATCTCCCAGCTGATGCTGAATCTTGGTGATCTCTATTGGCCCTGTCTCCAGTACATCTTTCATGTCTGGATGGATGCTCTTCAGGGAGATAAGCGTCCTCTTTCGCCATGTAGAGTGCTTCTCCGTCTTGTAGTCCATTAGCTTTGGGATATTCATCTTGAAGTACCTCAGCTAGACAAACAGACAAACAAACAGGAGTGCAAGGAAACGTGGATCACGGTCCTAAGCGACACAGAAACGAACGGTCTGTAAGAACCGTCCGCTCTGATACCACTTGTTGGTCCCGGATATCAGGGTATACTTTGGCAGCGGAAAATACGTA
>JAPKLW010007093.1:0-15770 GCA_026898455.1 Plectranthus barbatus
TTCGGTGTTGTTGATGAGGAGAATGACGAGTCTTGGATGTGGTTTCTGCATGCCTCTCCTCAGTGAGAGCTTCAGGAAATATTTGACATAAATCCTTCTCAGCGAGCTGCAAATTAACGCTCTCACAGTCGCTGATAGAAGAGATGCCCCAAGATGCTGCATTCTGGATGCTAATGATAAATATTTGACATAAAACCTAAAGTAAAAGTAAACCAAAACAAAAGTAAATACAGATAAACATAATTTTTTAAATAAATATGAAATGAAACGAAAGAAAACATAAATTTAAATAAAAATTGAAATTTACGTTCAAAATAAAGTTGAGATTAGGATTTAGATTTTTCAAATAAATTTTAAAATAAAAAATTTAAATTTAAAAAATTGAAATTAATGCAAGATTTTAAAGAAGCCAACATAAGATTATGGTGCTGGTTTCGTTAGTCAGCATGCACGGCCACCACACTATTTAGTTGCATCGCAAGTATTTTGTTTTGGGAATTTTCTATTTTCCTCATTCCCATGAAATCAATTCTTACATTGATCATAATAAATAAAGACAAGCTGAAATAAAAAATTAAAACTTGAACAAAAAATTGAAATTAAGAACAAGCATACTAATGAATTGAATACAAGAATCAATGTTGGCTTTTTAAAACTTATTAATTAATTTCAGTTTTTTATTTTCAAATTTATTAAAAAATCTAAATTTACTTCTATATCAAAATTAGTACTCCCTCCGTCCCGGTGAAGTAGTCCCATTTCTTTTCGGCACGGGAATTAAGGGTTGTGAGTGTAGTGAAATTAATATTTTATTGGTGAGTCTAAATTTTTTTTGCCATTTTAGGAAAATGGGACAATTTTATGGAACAGACAAAAAATGAAAATGAGACTACTTCAATGGGACAGAGGGAGTATAAATATTTATTAATTAGAGCATCTCAACTTTATTTTGCCCAAAATGTCAATTTTTTAATTTAATCTTAATTTTTTAGTTTCATTTTTTATTTTTAGATTTATTTTAATAAAAGTATGTTTATTTTGTTTTGGTTTACTTTGACTTTATGCTTTATTTTTAGATATTTATTATTTTATTTTTAAGGAACTATAAATTTAAAAGTTAAAATACTTAAATGAGCTAATTTTAAATATCGAGTCTAATTGACGCAAATAGTTATGGATGATCTAATATACTAGTGTCAGAATAGTCGAACATTAATATGACCCTTATCCCTAAATAATATTACTTGCTGGAATTCTAGTTTATTGACAATATATTGTTATAGCATATGTGATGATTTATGAATTTAGCTCATAATCCCTATGTGTTGTTATTCTCATTTAGCGTGTAGGAGACAACCAAGGAGGCGGCAATTGAAAATGAAGCGGCAGCGGAATGGCCGGAGTTGAGTGGTTTACATGGCCAACAGCAACACTACTCATTTCCCATATTTGTTTGCTTGTGTTTTTCATTTTGTTACTGTTTTTATGTGACTGAACCTTATCTTTATGCGTGTGCTTATTATTTACTCTCTAAGACTTGAATTTGAGTGTTTGAATTTGCAGTAATATCGGCAGCAGTTCTTTCTTCCTTCAACTCCTCATATAAAAACTTCATGCAGCTTCCATACCTTCAACAGCTTTCTTCCTTTACTCCAATTCATAGTTGTAGAAAACAAGCTATGATTAAAGGAAGAAACCGATTTCATAACAGATTTAGAGATAGAATGTGATAGAATCTTATTCAAAACTCAAGTGTTATGATACAAGGTGTGATATATATACATGGTGTGGAAGGTTCTACGTAACTAACTCTACAACAAACTAGAAACCCTAGATGCCAAAATGTAATTTCTCATGCACGTGTGTTAGCTTCTAGAATATCTTCTTTTCTGACTGTGCATGGTTCGATCCTTTTTGTTGCTTCTGTATTCACGTGTGTAAACCTCAATGAAACTGGAAGCCGGAGCGACTGAGAACTATAATCTTCATCTTTCACCAATAATCCCGCCTTAGATTTCAGAACAACAGTAATGTACACCATCCGATTGTAGATTCATATTTACTTGCTCTGTCTCTCTATAGCTATTCCTCTATTTATTTGCTTAGTGACTCTTGCTACATAGCCTGTGATCATGTTCATTTACAGCCGGGGAGGGCATGAATATTGTTTGTTGCAGCTTGTAATTGTATAGAAATAAATCTTAATTTTATTCATCATTAATAGTTGTGATTGTTGATCAACCATAGCTTTTCTTTCTGGTTTAGGAGTTGTCTGTGAATTGTAATGAACCAAAACATGTTTTTGGGTTATACCTTGTTGTATGGGGGATGTGCTCTACTTGTTCCTCTTCGTTAGTTGAATACATTTTATTATTAATCATGACTCTAACCCAATCATGTATTCTATAACTCGC
The DNA here is from genome assembly GCA_026898455.1 of Plectranthus barbatus. Classification (NCBI taxonomy): domain Eukaryota; kingdom Viridiplantae; phylum Streptophyta; class Magnoliopsida; order Lamiales; family Lamiaceae; genus Plectranthus; species Plectranthus barbatus. The sequence goes on from JAPKLW010007093.1 coordinate 2,415, forward strand.
AGTTTGGTGTTACATTTTCATTTTAGAAATATTTTGGGTTTTGGGTCTAGCATAAATTTAAAAGATAATGTTATTGATATTTTGAAATATATTATTATAACAATAAACCTATAATGGTCCCACACATATATTTAATATTATTTTTATAGAGTGGTATCCATAGGACAATTTGGGTCTTCTATTTTAATTATTGAATGGTCCAGATTTTTTTTTCATTCTATTTTATTAATTGTTAATTGTCTAAAGGATGTAATAGTAATTACATTCCAATTAATAAATCTGCAAACAACAGCATGCGACCACGACTTCACCGCCCTCTTGTGGCGGCAATATAGTCAAGAATGCTGTCATGATAGCGCGGTTGTTTCCGGGAGAACAAATTTTGATCATCATTTCTTCCCTCCTTTCAAATTGAAGTAAATCTTGTTACTGCCCAAAATTTTTATAAAACTTTAACTAGACATTCAAATTATGTAATGTATTACATATTAAATTAAAAGAAATTTAATTATCTTTTATACGAATTTCAAATTACATATATTTGGATGAAAAAAAGAAAATTATATCCAATCCAAATTTATTTGAACAGTTTCATAAGTTTTCGCACTCATTGTAGCAAACTATTTCACTATGAAGTATTATATTTATTTGGGAAGGTCTCAGGTTAGGCATGCCTAAACAGTTTAGGCGGGTTTTATCCATTAACCCAAGCCAAACTCATCTAATATACCCTAATTGGAGATTAATAAACCCTATTTGGGATGGGTGAACCCATTTGGGTATGGATAAAATCCGTCTAAATCGTTTAGGCGTGCCTAACGCAAGTTTTTGCTTATTTATTTTAATGAGGTTTCACACTCATTGCATTAAAGTATTCAACTTATTGCAATAAAGTCTCATATCTACATATATATTAAAGCAAAATCGCAACTTATATATAAAAAGTTGTAGTAGTATTAATAGTTCATTAAGTGAACTATTTAGTTATGTAATTATTAAGTGAGATATTCTACGTATATATATCATATTTTTATTATAACATATTATATGATCTTATTATTTATTGTTATATGTTGGAGAAAATATTAATTATTCCAAATCAATTTTTAAGTGATTATGAAAATTCATATTATATGATTTTGAACAAGAATATTATAATTTATTTATTTTAAAATTTTAATTATATTTCAACAGATAAATTGGACACATTGTGAAATTCTAATTGATTAAAATCTAATCTCATTTAAAATTATAAAATTTTAATTTTTTATGTTTTATTAAATCAATTAATCAATATAAATCACCAACTTAAAATATGAATTAAAAGACTCCAATTGATTAGTTTATGATATATGAAGACAGATTGGCCAAATACATTTCAAATGTATGCTATAATTCTTTGAATAATTCTCTATTTTTGCGGTTGATATTAAAGGTATTTATTTTGGTATAATTGTCCCTAAAAAAGAATATGAAATTACATAAAAACTTTAATGCCGCAAAATCCAAATTTGACTGCCCGCAGCATTTATAAGGATTTATAAAAATAAAACATTATATTTCATAATTTGTGTATCTATTAATTTAAATACAAACATTTAAAATGATAAATCAAAAACATCAAATAGTGAGTATACATAAAAATCAATATATATATAAAAGTTAGAAGCATTATTAATTTAGGATCCGAAAGATAGTTTAATTATCGATCAGAAAGATCACAAATATTCTATATTTTGGACTCGAAAGATCATAAAATTCTCAATCTCAGATCCTGGATTGAAAATTGTATGACCTTTCGGGTCTTGAATTGAGAATTCATCTTTTGGGTTCTGAATCTATAATTAAACTATTTTTTGAATCATAAATTGATAATTCTATTATGATTCTCATATAAATTTAAATCAATAAATAATTATAAAAAATACAATTAATTGATTATAATAAATATAATTCTCGCGTATCGCGCGAGTGTTATACTATAGTTCATTATAATGAAGCTTCCCATTGATTACACAAACAGTATCAAATGTATTGTAATAAATACTATACAATATTTTAAATTTCATATATATAATTCGACAATCTGCACCAATCTCTTTGTTTTTCACTACTTTCTTTGATATGTAGAACCCACAAAAATTAATCAATGACGAAAACAATAGTTGTTTCTTTTCACTCACTTTTAATTCAATTTAATGTTGAGCTGCTTTAAATGTCAATTGGATTCAAGTCAAAACATGTTTTCAGAGTTATCAGTTAATATCTGTGAATTGTGATGTACGAAAACATGTTTTTTGAGTTATACATTGTTGTATGGGGATGTGCTCTACTTGTTACTATAAACTTAAAAGATAATGTCATATATATTGATATTTAGAATATCAATAATTTGTTGAAATTTCTAATTTAATACAATTATAAAAAAAATCTAAATGAAAACAATACAATTAATCTAAAAGCCTACATCGACGGAGGGTTAAGAGAGTTTTATTGATGTTTCTTGTGTGTTACAATGGAAGGATCTCACAATCTCAATCACAGAAACACTCAGCTCACAACAATGGCGGCCTCTCTCTCTTCAGCTCACTCTCTCTCTCTTTCTCTCTGTGTCAAGAATGAGAACGAAGAGAATAAAATGTGGTTAGTTCAGCCGACTACCACAACAGCTCACTCCAATCATATTCGCCCACGTGGCAACTCACAACTGACTCACCAAATCTGAATAACATCTTCCTCACCCCAGCTCACACTCGCTCCATATGCATTCACTCAACAGGTGGAAAACAATAATGAAAATCTGAGTTTTAGAAAGAAAATAAAATAAAAATTATGCATAAAAATGAAAGATATTTTTGAAAGATGGAATTGGTAGTTGAGTGAAATGAATACTCAGGCCCCATGCATGATTTTTCAGCCACAATTAGACTTTTATGGTCGTCTATCGAAGTCATGTACTATTAATTATTGAAATTCTCACTATAATTTCTCTCCTCTTCTTCTTCTTCCTGCCACTATCTCTATATCTGTATCTGTATCACTATAATTCAATGAAATAAATTCTGGAATAACAGATAACAATAATGAAAATCTAAGTTTCAGGAAAAAGTAAAATAAAAATTATGCATAAAAATGAAAGATATTCTTGAAAGAAAGTATTTGATTGAAATCAATACAAAATCTGAAATATAGAAAAAAGTAAATAAAAATTATGCATAAAAATGACAGATATTTTTGAAAGATAGTAGTTGATTTTTCAGCCACAAGACTTTTATGGTCGTCTATCAAAGCCATATATCAATTATTAAAATAATATCTTTAATTTCTCTCTTCTTCTTCTTCTTCTTCTTCCTGCCTCTGTGTCTGTGTCTGTATCTGTCTCTCTCTTATCTTCTCTTACTTCTTCGAGCTAAGGGTTCTGAACGTTGAAAGGTTAGTTCTCTACTTTTTATGGTAAATTAATCATACCTCTAATGAATTGTATATTGTGATAATTAGAGTTGAGTTCACATGCTAAATATCACTAATTTAATGTCAAAACTGAATCCACAATTTTAACACAGAAGAAAACAAAAATGATCATGCTTAATAACTGATTATTTTAACGAAGAAATTTTGTTTTTACGTCAACTTTGGCTTTATCACATTTAATCTAATGTTTTTCTTATCGTGCTACCTGTTTGTACATTCGTCTACATTTTAGTCGGTAGATATTTTTTAAACATTTGAACACATAACTAATTAGACATATACAAAATAATTAACCATTATACTCCAAAGTCGGATATTAAATCAATAGAGTTATATGTAGAAATTGTTCGATGATCAAGAGATTTTAAATTTGATGCGCATTGATCCCCTTTCACAATCAGATATAGATATAAATAGAAAAATATATCTCATGTTTCATAAATTAAATCACCGAGTCTTTGTCATAGGAAATTATGTCGTTTTTTTCATAGGAAATTATATCGCAAACTTTAGTTCGGTTAGGGAATTGTATCCTCATTCCCCGACTCAGCCGTTAAGTGATACGTGGTACTGATGTGACGTTGACTCACTGCCACATGGCACCACATCAACGATAACGTGATATTTTTATTTTTAAAAAATAATAATTTAAATAGAAATATGTTGTAAAATATAAAAATATTATTGAAAAGACTAAAATGTAAAAATTAAAATACATTAAAAATCAAATTAGAATATATTTTCAAATGATTTTTTTAAATATAAAAATGTCATATCATCGCTGATATGGTGATGTGTGGCAGTGAGTCCATGCCACATCAGCACCACATGTCACTTAACGGGTGAATCAACAATGGAGGATCAAACTTTCTAACTGAACTAATGTTTTGGATATAATTTACTAAAAGAAAAACTCTAGGATATATTGTGAAAGATGGCATATATTTCCCTATATATAGAGAGAGAGGGAGAGATGGGATCATATTTCCCAAAAACTTACTCTCCCAACTGTCAGAAAATGTTAGATCGTTTTCTCTGTAGTTTCTCCACCAAATCATGCTTTATTGATCCTATCTTCTATAACGTTTCGCCCTCTCCAACCTACCCTTCCACCTCCAAATTCTTAAACAGCTAATAATATATTAATAAGTTCATTCCCCCTTACTATGAATATGTATATTCATCTTAATTCACCATATATATATATCTATTATTACTTAATTCCATGTATTGAATCCTAATTTTGCCAGCTAATGTAATACTTAGCTGATTCATTCTAATAAGACTTATAAATGTGACAAGTGTAGAGACATGTGTAGTCACATTAGCTAATTAATTATTAATTTAATTTATAAACCTTACTTAATTATTAAGTAAATCTGATTTAAATAATTTATTTAACTTTAAACAAGTCTCGTATACTCAATCTGATTAATTGAATTGATTCGTAATATCGTATTCTAGTATTTCCTAACTTGGTTTGAAGTTCGGAACTTTCGAACAAAAATTACTTTCAATATATAGTCACTAGTCTACATATAAACTTGAAACCCTAATTTTCCAAATTGGGTTTCCAACATCGAATTAAATCATATGATTATCTATTGTATTCGAAACCGTACTTAATCATATAATTTTCGTAAAATCCGGATATATAATCAATACTGAAATTCGTAGTCAATTGTCTAATTAAAGTCAACATAGTCTCCACCAATTATATTAAATAAACTATATATATATAATATAAGGGGTGCACTAAAGTGACAAGTGCCTCCCCAGATGTGAGATGAGAATAAATCTGATACATTCATTTTTAAAATAAAGGATCCAGATTTGATTTAGAAAATTAAATCTTTTTTCAATATTTGGGCTTTTCAGTCTTTTTGCAAAAATATATTAGGGGACCACAAATTAAATATTATTTAATTTTTCTAAATATGAGGGGACCACATTTTATCGTACAAAAAAATTATAATCTAACGTTTATTTGTTAATAACTTTATTCTCTCACCTCCAACATTGCTATATAACTTTAAATAATCATAGCTCACTAAATTTAAATTATTTTTTCACGTGTCATATATCAAATTAAAGATCGTTTTATTATCTTTCAAACGAAATCCATATTGCATATGTTTGGAATAAGATAATCGTAGTGAAAATAAGATACTGCAACTTTACATGCATAGATAATGCATATATATTTACAAGCTTATATATTACAACTTATGTCTGAAAAAAATATCTACATTTTGAAAAAACTTGATAACCCTATCAAACATAATACAGCTGAACTGGTCTATATAATGCAAATAAACAGATTTATATAATGCAATTTAAATCAGAAAATAAATTTTTTTGCAAAATATCAATTAATTCATAAATAGTCATGCAAATCTATAGGCCTAAATAATGCATGTTTACAGACTTATATAATGCAAATATTTGGATTTCATTCTCTGTTTCGTTTATTACTATTTCTTTTTTGTCAATAATTTAAATTCATCAGACCACCTTTAAGTTACATTTTATAAGTCTGTATATTTGCATTATATAGGTCGGTTTAGTTGCATTATGTTTAATGGAGCTAACAAATTTTTGCAGAATATAGATTTTTTTAGATGTAAGTTGCATTATATAAACTTGTAAATATGCATTATCTACGTCTGTATAGTTGCAGTATCCTATTTTTGCTACGATTATCTTATTTGAAATATATGCAATACTGATTTCGTTTGAAAGATAATTAAATTATCTTTAATTTGATATATTGTACGTGAAAAAATAATTTAAATTGAATTAGATATGATTATTTAAAGTTTTTATAAAGAAATTAGATGAGAGAGAATATGTAGAAACAAAATACGTGTGTTTGATAGGAAAGAGATAATGAAATTTATTGTGGTCCCTCATGTTTAATTTACCTAAATACCCTTAATTATAATTTAAAATAAAAATAAAAGTAAAATTATAAATTTTAAGAATCAATCTGGACCACTTATTTCATTAAATTAAAAGACAAGATTTATTCTCTTCTCCTATCTAAAATGGACTTGTGGTATGATCACCGCTCTATAATACAAAGTCAATGATATTAAGTTCAACACTTAATTCCTTTAATTAAAATAAAATCTTAATAAACTTTATATTATGCATTGCAAATCTTAAGGCTATTACAATAACAATGATAAAAGCTGAGTTTTAAAAAAATAAAATAAATTTTTGATGCATATAATGAGTTCCCACGACTTTTCAGGCAAAAGACTTTTTTTTGTCTCTGTCTCTCTCTTACTACTTCGAGTACTGAACGTTGAAAGGTTAGTTCTCTACTTTGTATGGTAAGTCATAGCTCTAATGAATTGTATATTATGATTAGAGTTGAGTTCTCGTGGTTGTTCATGCTAAGTAGATCTCATTTAATATTACCTTAGCTCCAAGCAAAAGTGATATTCAGCTGATCAAAACACAATTTGAGACTATCTTCATAATAAATTTCCATCATCCTAACATACTTATAATCCTCATATACATCCCAAATCATGCTTAGATGCAGGGAAAATTGAATCCATAGCTGATAATTTCCAGAAAATAATGATTAATGAGAACGCCTTACCTTCCCTTTAATGTTGTAATCATGAGATCAGTCATTTAATCTTGAGAATCTGAACCACCATCTCTCTGTTTTTCAGAACATCGTTTGATATATAGATCCCATAGAAATCTGGATATAAGTCAAAACTGAATCTGCAATTTTTAACAAACAGAATACTTAATCACTGCACTCCGAACTTGGAGACTCAATAGAATTATATGTATAAATTGTTCCATGTTCAGGAGATTTTAAATTTAATGCCGGTTGATCCCATTTCACAATTAGGATATATATAAAGTTATAGAACGTGTATCAATTATCGAAAATGATCACTATAATTGAGGTCCCATGAACGGTGAAAGGTTAGTTCTCTACTTTGAATGGTAAGTCATAGATTTAATGAATTGCATATTATGATTAGAGTTGAGTTCACATGGTTAAGTGCATGCATGCTAAGTAGATCTCATTTAATGTTGGGGTGGTTTAAATGTGAATCTGCAATTTTAACAAACAAAATACTTGATCACTGCACTCCCAACTTGGAGACTCAGTAGAATAATATGTATAAAATGGTGCCAACTGTTTCTCATTTGAAGCAAAATAATAATAATAATAATAATGAAATAAGTTGCAGGGGATGGCAGAAATTGCGGCATGTTTACTTGGTCCGGTTATAGAAGTAGCGAAATGGATGGTTGCACCAATCATGCGTCAATTTAATTATCTCTGTTGCTTCACCTCCAATATTACTAGTATGAAGAATGAAGGCAAAGAACTAGACGTTGCAGCAGGAGACCTACAGCTGAAAGTTGATAAAGCAAGAGAAAATGTACGAGTTATTTCGGGCGAGGTTGAGAGTTGGTTAGAGAAATCCAATGGCATAAAAAATGAAATGGATGAGATTTGGAAAGAAGTTCCAAATGTAGAAAGTAATTGTTTCAAGCTCATCGCTCGTTTTTCTCTTAGCAAGAATGCTAAGAAAACAACTAATCGTTCGAAAGAGCTTCGAGGCCAGTGCAATTTTAATGATAATGCTATATCCCAGCCAAGACCTCCACCAACAAGAGAAGCAATTCCATTAGGTAGAATATGTGTATTCGAGTCCCGAGAACAAATTGAAGAAGACATCATGACAACTTTGAAACTCGGGGATGTGAATACGGTGGGGATATGTGGGATGGGAGGTATGGGGAAAACTACCATGGCCAAAAGAATCATGAACAGAGCATTGGAGGAACATGTGTTTGAAGAAGTTGTGATGACAGTTGTAAGCCAACCAATAGACATGTTGAAAATTCAGGTTGAAATCGGTGGAACATTGGGTTTGAAGTTCGAAGGAGAAACGTATCAGTCTAGAGTACAAAAGTTACATACCAGACTAAGTGGCACAAAGAGAATTCTGCTAGTGTTGGATGATGTTTGGGAAAGGCTCGTGCTAGAAGATTTAGGAATACCTTGTAACCACAAAGAGTGTACAATCCTTTTAACATCCCGAAATAGTGACATTCTTAATGAAATGGACGTTCAAAAGATTATGGAGATGAAAGTGTTATCAAATAAAGATGCATGGTTTCTGTTTGGAAAGAGAGCCGGCGCATGTGTGGATGACAGTGGGTTGAGTTCTATAGCTAAAGAAGTCGTAAATGAATGCAAAGGACTGCCAATCGCCATTACAACCGTAGGGTCTGCGCTAAAAGATAAAATGGATGTGCGTATTTGGAAAGATGCATTACGACGATTGCAAAAATCTGATCCGAAGATCCCAGGACTTCTTAGTGATGTTTATAATCCCCTAAAGCTAAGTTATGATGCCTTGGACTCTGACGAAAAATCCTTATTCTTGCTTTGTTGTTTGTATCGAGAGGATGCTAATATATCTATTGAGGACTTGACTTATTTTAGCATGGGATTAAGCATATTTGAAGGCATTACAAATGTGGAGGATGCAAGGAATAGTATGTGCTCATTGGCAAGTAAACTTAAAAGTCGGTCTTTGCTGTTAGAAAGCGAGCGTGGCGATGATTATGTGAGAATGCATGATGTCGTTCGTGATGTTTGCATTTTCATTGCAAAACAGAAAAGATATATAGGTGGAAATGATTGCTCTTGGATTTCTTCCTATCAAAAACCTGAGATTCTTTCAGTTTTGGGTTTCCCAAATTTACGCCTTATCTTCTGGATTGGCGATTCGGCGAATGAGGAATTCAAAGTGGTGGATAGCAACTTTCTTGAAGGCATTAGAGATCTCTACGTGTTACACATTGAAAGAGACTCAATCACATCATTGCCATTCACAGCACAATCACTGAAAAAGCTCAAGACTTTGGTCATAGTTTCATGTAATAGATTGGAGACATTATCTTCTATTGGGGAGTTGGAAAGCCTTGAAATTCTAATTTGTCATCAGTGTTATTCGATTAAGGAGTTACCCCAGGAGATGGAGGGGCTAACTCGACTGAAAGTGTTAGATCTTACAAATTGTACATATCTCGAAAGAATATGTAGAGGCATCATATCACATCTAGTTGGGTTGGAGGAATTGAAGATGCTGGGGAGCTTCAAGAAATGGGAAGCGGAGGACAGAGAAGTTAGAGAGAATGCAGGATTGAAAGAGCTGGAGGCCCTTACCAAATTGAGATGCTTGGAGATTGAGATAGAGGATCCTGCATTAGTTGAGGAAAACATGCAACTTTCATCAAAGTTGGACAGATTTAACATCAGACTTTCCGGTGAACGTGGAGGTTTTTATTCTGGTCGATTTTCCAAAAAATTGCATCTACGTTTGGAGGGAGAAAGTTGCTTAGGACGTTGGATAGAGATGCAACTTCTAAGATATACGGAATGTCTATGGTTAGAAGGAGATGGTGCAAATAATGTGGAGTTGGCCAAAACTGAGAACATCAGGTTGTTGATGTTGGGTGAGTGTGCAAGTATGAAGAAAATGGTAAGAGCATCATCCAATGGTGGCGTGTTACCTTACATGGAGCGTCTCTGCCTTTACGATCTACCAGAATTAGAAAAGATATGGGATGGTCCAATTTGGTTGAATCTAAAGGAATTGGATCTAGATGATCTGCCGTCACTGAATCAATTATGGAAGAGCAGTGGTGTAGATTTAGAAAAGAATTATCTTCCGCAGCTTGAAACTCTGAGCATTGTCGAATGTATGAAGATGGTACAAGTGTTTACATGGGATGCAAATGAAAATGGATCTCATCAAATTCTTCATATCACAAAACGGTTCCCAAAACTGAAGAATGTTCGTTTATGTAATCTGCCAAATCTGACAAGTTTCTATAATGGAATTCAGAGCATTGAATTCCCTCAACTCAGCACACTGTGTGTTCGAAAGTGCGGAAAATTGAATTGGAAGGTTTCAGGAGGAAATGACAACAACTCAGTTGTAGGAGGAGGCAGCAGCAGCAGTAATGCACACATTCACCAACCACAAGAGGTACGTCCCGTGTTTTTTTCAATACATAATATACCAATTTTATTTATGTACCATAACTTCAAATCATGGTTTGTAGATTCGAACTTTCATCATACCAAACAAATTGGCACTTGCTCAATATTTTTTGTTCAAATACTCAGGATTATATTCGAACCATGCTCATGTAAATTGGCACTTAAAAAGATATATAGATTATAGTTTTTATGTATATCAACATGTCGTAAAAAATAATCTAGAACTATATGGTTTTTTTATTTCTTCATGATTATTATTATCATTATTTCAGTGCATTTTATCATTTAATTGAAATCAGTTTTATGCTCGCACGTCCCATGAATCAAATATTTGATATCTTGTTATAATACCAAAATATAACATTTATATATATTCTTTAGTAATATATACAAACTACAATTAGTTTGTATATATATGTTATAATATTAAAAATATATAGAAAAAATTAAAGTTTATGTTGATGTGATACTTTTGAGAGAAAAATTGGAAAAATTGTAACTAGAGTAAACTTGTGCGATTTAGCATATTAGTATAAGTAGATAATCACATTATTATGAAGTTGGATGTGAATATAATTATTTAAATTGCAGGTGTCACTAAGGTACCTGGAAAAATTAACAACTGATTGCGCTCTAATCGCTCATCATATAATTCATGTATCCATCTTTAATGGATTGGAAGTGTTAAAAATCTTTGAGTACCAAGGCTGCATGAGTTTATTTTCGCCTTCAATCACTAGAGCTTTTGTCAATCTCACAAAACTAAGTATACAGTATTGTGATGAGATGGTAAAAGTGATTGAAGATGAGGAGGAAGTGGTGAGTGGTGGTGAAAGGGCTCCTCTTTTTCCTAAACTACAGGAACTTCGTTTGGTTAGCTTACCCAAATTGGTGAGCTTTTGCGAATGGAAATGTGATGCTGAGTTGCCTTCATTGAGAGAAGTGTACATTCGTTTGTGCCCTAATATGAAGAAATTCAGCTTGGGACCCCTAATCACACAAAATTTGACAACTGTCGTAATAGGCAGTACATATTTTGGTGCCGCCGAGGATTTGAATTATGCGTTGCAGCAGCAATGCTGCTTGAGCGAGGAAGAAGATTGATAATTCTTCAACCATTTGAGCTGGTAATTAACCATCCATTTCTTTTATATTCAATTGGAGATTTTCTTTGGTTTTTGGCAGTTTGGAGTTTTGTAAACTGGAATTCTAGTTTATAACTAACTGTTGTTATTGCATATGTGATATGATATTGTTATTCTCATGTAGCAGATGACGGAGTCGACTAAAAATGAAGCGGCAGCGGAATGACCACAGCTTAGTGGTTTCGGATGGCCAACAACAACACTAGTTATTTTCCATATTTGTTTGCTTGTGTTTTTCATTTTATTACTGTTTTTATGCGACTGAGCTTCATCAACACATTGTGTGGTTGTGTTGATGGTCAAGTTCGAGCCAGTCGACGGTCCTTGTTCGACGACCCTCACTCGACGAACAAGGTAGAAACCAACAGGCCTTCGACTTCCGTTGTCGAATATGAAGAGATTGGGAAGATCAACCAACGGCTCATTTATGTCCTTTTTGTAACTGTAACCCATCATTACGCTTTAAATGCCCGCATTAAATGCGAGGAATGTAATAAGTAGCTGAATTGTGTTTGAGCTGAAGGCAGTACCTTCCAAAAGCGAACTCAAGAAACTAAGCAATCATCCTAGCAATCAACATTATGTACTATACTCATGAACGGAGCTTAATGATTTTGCACAATGAAATTATTAGAATTCATATATTTAACTATATATATTTCTCGATTCAAATCAGTTTTTTATGAATTATATATCAAATTAAACGTAATTTTACAACAATTTATATGATATTCATATTGCATATGTTGAATTTTTTAGATTTGCATGAAGATTCTAATTTTGTTTTCAGCTGTTATATGTTGTAGTTGATTATATTTATGTTTATAATAAAAAATGCATCAATTATGCAGAGAAAATATCCCAAGTAGCTTCATTTTTTTGCATAAATTGATGCATTTTTTATCCTCAACACGATGCATTTTTATTCTAAAACATATGCATGATATATTTTTTGAACTGCACGAAATAAGATTTATAAATATGTGTTTTTCACATTTTTGCCCTTGAATGCTAATGCACCAAAATTGGGACGAATTTAACTTGATCATATGAGTTAATTTTGTAACACCACCCCCGCAAGGATCGGTGTCAGGGTCTGCAGCCCAATGCACCCCAACCCCTCTCCAGCCTTGCACTCCACTTAGGGGGAGGCCCCATTGCTGGCAGGTTGTTGGTAGGAGGAATTGAACCCCAGACCTAGCTGAACTGGTTACACCACATCCACAAGGGATTGGTGTTAAAGGATAGGTCTGGGGTTCGATCCCCGCTATCAACAACCCACTGGGTAAGCCAGAGAGGGGTTGGGGTGCATCGGGCTGCAGACCTGACAGTCCAAACCCGGAAGATAGTTCTCCCGCAAGGGGCTGGGTAAGCCAGAGAGGGGTTGGGGTGCATCGGGCTACAGACCTGACAGTCCAAACCCGGAAGGTAGTTCGCCCGCAAGGGGCAAGGCCCGAGGGGGACGGCTGTTACAAAAAAAATCCCTTGTGGATGTGGTGTAACCAGTTGAGCAGCTCAACTGGTTACACCACATCCACAAGGGATTAGTGTTAAAGGATAGGTCTGGGGTTCGATCCCCGCTATCAACAACCCACTGGGTAAGCCAGAGAGGGGTTGGGGTGCATCGGGCTGCAGACCTGACAGTCCAAACCCGGAAGGTAGTTCGCCCGCAAGGGGCAA
>JAPKLW010007094.1:0-15768 GCA_026898455.1 Plectranthus barbatus
GCAAAAATTTGGAAAATATAATAACAAGGAAATTATGTGTGCGCATAAAGAAACCTTTTAAAAGAAAAATACTAAGCAGATTTTTTAATTAAAATCAATAGACCTCCACAAAGCGGTCCTAGGCTGTAAGTGTATCTCTCGTTCTAGTAAACGTCTACGAGTGTAGCTTGCTAGTTCCTAGAGGTGCATGGGTACGGTTGTTGGGATTTCTAGACAAACAATTTAAATCATGTGAATAGTGGGAGGGCTTTGCGTAAACGTCTACGAGTGTAGCTTGCGTAGACCTCTTTCACAAGTATTCTAGGATTGATTTAAATTATAGATAACAAAAGCTTTAAGGGCTGTGCGGTATGGTTACGTGTCATGCTAAACTGTCTCTTTTGGCCGGAGTTAAATTTGTGGTTAATTGCTTAGAAGCATCTTAGAATATAATGCAAGAATTGCATCCCTGTTCTTGAGAGATGGCTTGGTCTAAGGTTTTCACTAATTATTAATTTCTAGTGTCAAAAGCTTCTTGACATGGTAGTGAAATTAAATGGATTGGGGCTTAAAACCCGCAGTTCTGGTTAAGGGTGACATCGTAAACGTCTACGAGTGTAGCTTGCGGTGGGAACTCTTGGGCAATTAGCGGAAAACATTTGTATTTGATTTATTAAAAGGTTTTCAATGCATTTGTTTTCGAAGTTCTACATGTATGTTCTTATTTAAGATTCTTTATTGTTTCAGATATATCTATGTCTACTGTCGATCATTTACTTGCTCTCAATCCTCTAACTGGTCCAAACTTTCCTGAATGGAGTTTCTGCATCAAACACATCCTTTATCTGAAAAATCAAGCACATGTTCTTTACATGAATCCACTGTTGCGCTATCAAAGAGGAGTATGCGAGCTTGAGCTTGAATTCTATGAAAGATGGGAGGATGCTGATGAGTTTTCCTTCTGGCTCATCACAGGTTCCCTATCTAGAGAATTAAAGCATAAGTATGAGCACCTCGAAAGGGGTGGAGAGCTTTGGAAGGAACTCTCGACAGCCTTTGGCTAAGTGGAGCGAACTATTAACTGTAAGCTTGTGCTCAATCTTGTGTGCAAGAAGATGGTTGAGGATAGTTCAGTGACTACGCACATGATGTCTATGATTGACCTCATGAGACAGTATACTGTGCGGGGTGGTAATATCAGTGCGCAAGGCGAGATTGATATTATCCTGAATTCTCTTCCGGAATCCTATTATGACTTTAAGGTGGTTGCCGCTGCAAAGGGAGAGTATGCTCTGCATGAGTTACTAGAGGACCTTGTAGTATAGTAATCCACCATGCGAACACGGAAACCTGTTCTGTCTGGTTCTAGTACTGGTTCGACAACCTCTAAGGTTAGAGACGATGGTGCTGACAGCAAGTTCAGGAAAACAGGCAGTGATAGCAAGTCTAGGAAGGGGAAGAGAATCAAGGTCACTCCAAAGAAGAACGACTGTGCTGGATGCGGAAAGTGAAGGGATTCGTGAACTGAATCACGAAGTCTGTTTGCCAAGGATCGTTAATTGGAATATCAAAATAAATTGCTATGCCTATGAATGATCCTAGCATGCTCCTATATTACTATGCATAAGAAGGTTTATGCGAAATACCTGGATTGATGAACTCCGAAGAACGAGTGCGCGGAGATTCCCTTTGTTCTTCCCACGCCCAAAGATTTAATTCCTAACGGATTGAGGAAATAAATCTTGAGAAAATAAAGCAATTATTTTCGAAAATAAGGAGAGAGAGAATAAGAAATATCCTCCTGATTTGATCTTCTGATCTGTATCCCAACTCGATCTGAAAATCTGGTGAAGATTCTCTATCAGATCGCTTGCCCGGTTGAGAAGCAGAATTTCCTCCTCGTTCTCAGATCTTAGTCGATCACCACAGCTCCCAAAACCTGGTTTGCTGTGTGCAACTTATGATCTTGTGGTGTGTTGAGATCTGAGGAACTGAGGCCTATTTATAGGAAAATACTGGACTCCTATTGGGCTTGAGTTTCATGGGCCAGACCAGGGACCAGAATGCAAATAGCAAATAAGGCCTAATAATTAATTAATCCCCATATTCAACCCAGAATATAATTAATTAATTAATATTGATTCATTCCACCAGAGAGTCAATATTGTCCTACCTATTTGCTACCACGTTTTGAGGTACGGGTTGCATGGGCTCGGTATATCCCCACATTTAAGGTTACATACATTCGTTAATTAATTTAAGCTCTGACAAGCTATTTAATTAATTAACCTCTTATATTCCTGAATCAATCCACTCAAATCTTTTCACTTATGCTTGAACTTAATCAGCCTGCAGGACTTAGCATAACGAACCTTTTGAGCTATTCAACGAATGTCACCATCCTATACTGGATGTGGTTACCTAGTTCCAGTGCCAAACAGTCATACACAAACTGCTATTACCCAAAATACAGATATACAAGCTCAACTAGAGCCTTTCACTGCAACTCAAAGTAATACACAATCTGCATATACTTCTGTAACTTTAAGTAGGCTTAGGATCTCATCAAGCCGTAGAGATCTAGATTCTTTTAATGTCAGATAAAAGAATCGATCTCGACTTAGGTCCTTAACAATGTGTGCCCCACACCAGCATACCAAGTCATCCAAGATAAGATGCTTATTACTGCGTATGCTGCAGCCAACACCGACAGTTTATCCTGGAACTGTCTCAGCTGTGATAACTATTTATATCTCGCTAGGTCAAACGATCCATACGATCTTCCGTGATCTTCTACACACCGTATGATCTCCCTATCGACGAGATAAGAGGATAATTGCGTTTGCGACACATGTTTGTTAATTCAGACAGGAGATGAACATACAACATTTATGATTCCCAGTATATTAACCAATCGACCTTGTACATAATATACCAATCATAATGTTTTCAGTATATAAATCCATCAATCCCCCACTTATACTCAAAGCATTATACAGGTGCTTTCCAGAGTATAACGCGTCTAAACTAATCTAGCTATTACATCAAACATTCTACGTGGATAGCTTTGCCCTCAGCCCAAGGTTACGTACATGCATCTCGTAGACCTTCTGAGGCAGAGCCTTTGTGAATGGATCCGCTAGATTATTTCTTGCATCAATCTTCTCTACTAGCACATCACCCCTTGCTACGATTTCTCGTATAATATTGTACTTTCTTTCAATGTGTTTTGTTGCTCTGTGAGTTCGTGGTTCCTTTGAATTAGCCACAGCTCCCGAATTATCACAGTATATCGTGATTGTCTTGGGCAGCTTAGGAATCAGGTCCAACTCCAGAAGGAAGTTTCGAAACCATACCGCTTCTTTCGAAGCTTCAGAAGCTGTCACATATTCTGCTTCCATGGTGGAGTCCGCAATGCACTTCTGCTTTGCACTCCTCCATGATATGGCCCCACCTCCCAATGTAAACACATAGCCAGAGGTGGACTTCTTTTCGTCTTGGTCTGCTTGGAAATCCGAATCAGTATAACCCACCGGGCACAACTCCTCACACTGATAGACGAGATAATAGTCTCTAGTCCTTTTCAAGTATTTGAGTATGTGCTTTACCGCAGTCCAATGCGCCTGTCCAGGGTTAGACTGGTATCTCGCTACCATGCCTACAGCAAAGTAGATATCTGTCCTCGTACATAGCATTGCATACAAGAGGCTCCCCACGGCCGATGCATACAGCACGTTCCTCATTTCATCTTTCTCCCTTTGTGTCACCGGACACTGATCCTTGGAAAGATATATGCCATGTCTGAAGGGTAACAGACCTTTCTTGGCAGTTTGCATGCCGAAACGGGCAATCACAGTATCCACATATGATCCTTGAGACAAGGTCAGCATCCTCTTATTGCGCTCCCGCAATACTTTTACCCCTAGGATGTATCCTGCCTCCCCAAGGTCCTTCATATGAAACTGCTCGGATAACCACCCCTTTATGCCCGACAATACTTCCACATTGTCGCCAAATAGGAGAATATCATCTACATAAAGTGCAAGGAACACCACGCTTCCGCTGACACATAGACGGTACACGCAACTCTCGTTTGAGCATTGTGAAAATCCATAGGATTTAATCACTTCATCAAAACGCAGATTCCATGACCGTGAAGCTTGTTTAAGTCCATACAGCGACTTCCTTAGCTTCCAGACCAAATGTCTTCGTCCTTCTGCACATAACCTTCTGGCTGTTGCATATAGATGTCCCTACCTTCTTTAAGGTACCCGTTTAGAAACGCGGTTTTGACATCCATCTGCCAGATTTCTAGGTCCTTATGTGCTGCTATGGCTAGGAGTATACGAATGGACTTAAGCATGGCTACTGGTATGAAGGTCTCTTCATAGTCTACACCTTTTTTCTGACTATAACCCTTCGCCACCAGCCTTGCTTTGAAAGCTGTAATTTCACCATTCGCTCCTTTCTTTTTTTTGTATACCCATTTGCACCCTATAGCTCGACAACCATCTGGAAAATCAGTTTTCTGGTATACATCCATAGCCGTAATGGATTCTATTTTGGAATCCATGGCGATCAGCCATTTGTCTGCATCTTTATCAGATACCGCCTCGTCATATGTCTAGGGATCAGTATCATCCAGTCCATTTTCCGGGATCAAGTCAGAAGACTCTCCCACGAACATGTACCTTTCAGGTTGGTGGATAACCCTCCCACTGCGACGAGGCATCTGAACCGTGTCAGTAGTTGGCACAGTACTCGTTGGTCCTATACCTTGCATTAGTGGCAGTGTTGGTATAGTCTCACCTATTGTAGGTGGATTTACCATTACACTGGGCTTTCCTGATGGAATTGCTTCTTTGTCCTTAAGCTCGTGGAGGACAATTTCACTCTTGGATCTGTGGTTTCTTACATATTCGTCCTCCAAGAATCTCGTGTTGGTACTGACAACGACTTTCTGATTCTCAGGACAATAGAAATAACCACCTTTCGTTTGCCTGGGATATCCTACAAACAGCATCAGCTTACACCTACTTTCTAACTTATCAGGTTCCTTTGTCAGCACATATGCTGGAGAACTCCAAACCCTCACTCTGTTCAAACTAGGCTTTCGCCCATACCAGAGTTCCAGAGGTGTTTTAGAAACTGATTTAGATGGTACCAGGTTAAGCAAATAGGCCGCTGTCTCCAAGGCATACCCCCAAAACGAAATCGGCAAGCTTGCATAACTCATCATTGACCTGACCATTTCCAAGAGAGTTTTATTTCTTCTTTCTGCTACACCATTTTGTTGAGGGGTTCCTAGTGCAGTCCACTGGGATGTAATCCCATTATCTGACAAGTACTGCAAGAACTCGTTACTGAGGTATTCACCCCCACGATTTGATCGTAGTGTCTTGATAGTCTTACCCAGCTTCTTTTCTACCTCAGTCCTAAACTCTTTGAATTTCTCAAAGCATTCAGACTTATGGCGAAGCAAATAGACATATCCGAATCTTGAGTAATCGTCAATGAATGTGGCGAAGTACTCATAACCTCCACGAGCTTGCGAAGACATTGGTCCACATAAGTCAGAGTGGATCAATTCCAACACAATCGCTGCTGAAGACTGACTTGCCTTAAAAGGCCTGGTCGTCATCTTTCCTTCTATACAGGACTCACAGATTTGATGCGGTACCACTTGGAAATAATCCAAGAGCCCATCGCATGCTAGTCTTTTAATCCTCTTTAGATTGATGTGACCTAGTCTCAAGTGCCAGAGATATGTTTGATCCTCATCGGAAGAAAACTTTCTCTTTAAATGATTATTATTATTGGATGAGTTTGCAACATTCACAGAAGATTTATGCATACAATCAATGATATAGAGAGAGTCAATCAGTTTGCCATGACAGATAACACCGTTATTACCAATGATAGAAACTCCACTATAAAAATAACCGAATATCCATCACAAAATAACTTGGAAACTGAAATTAAGTTCCGCCGAAAAACCGGCACATATAAAACATCTCTCAAAATCAAAACATTGTTTTCAAAGCATAAAGTAAAATCTCCAATGGCTACTGCCGAGACTCGCTCTCCGTTGCCCATTGAGATGGTAATCTCGTCATGCTTCAGCTGCCTTGTCGGCCTGAACCCCTGCAAAGTATAACAAACATGGTCAGTAGCTCCAGTATCCACTACCCAAGAATGGGTAGAAACTGATGCTAAACATGTTTCCGTTATAAATGCACATGACGTACCTTGTCTACCCGTGCCGAGCACTAGACAATCTACTTCACTTCGCTTGCATTTGCATGGCCTGATGACATCTTCTGCTAAATCAGCTTCATCTAACCTTTTAAGCATTTCCTTTGCTTCAGCAACTGTCTTGTCAAAAGCTGACGAAGTTGGAGCAAATTCCAATGCCCTAAGATCAGACTCCTCTCGCATCAGGGCTAGGAGTAACTCAGGACGAGTAAACTCATGCCTGGTACCGAGGGACTTGATGAAATCATCATAAGAATCAGAGAGAGAGTGCAGTACAATGTTTATTTCTGCCCTCTTACTGACTTGTCCACCTCTCTTTCTGTACTTTCTCATAATTCTCATCATACTGATAAAGTGCAGAAGCAACGAACTTACATCAGTCATCCTCTTGCAGACCAGGTCCTCTACAAGAATATAACTGACAGTTCGTCTCACCTTCCCATAAACCTTCACAAGGTCCCTCCATATCTCAACAGCAGTTCCGAACTTCTTGTACTTGAGCTTTAATTCTCTAGACAGACTCTTACTCTTCATGATGAGTTTGCGGGCAAACTCATCAGAAGCTACCCATCTGTCATAGAACACTCGCTCGTAACCAGTACAGTTCCAATACTTGGGAGTTAGAGGGTCCATGTAAAGTATATGGGCATGTTTTGCAGTGCAGAGTATTTCCATGAAGCATAACTTCCACTCTGGAAAATTCGAACCAGTTAAAGGGTTTGTTATTAAGAGGTTGACAACGTGAGCAATAGACATGTCTGAAAACAATAAATCAAAACATAGTCGCAAACTATTGAAACAATTAAATATTGAAACCTTATGATAAAGCAATATTAATGTTTCCTCCAATTTGCCTAAGTATTACTATTGCAAGCCACACATGTGGACGTTTACAACAAAACACTTAACCAGACTGCATCTTTCAATTCCAGTCCTTTAATTCCAATTCATACCTGGGTTCCTTAGACAAATGGAATTAATAATTGGAGACTAACACAAGACCATATTATCCTACTGAGCAGGGACATCACAAATGAGTTATACTCTGGATAACATCTAAGCTAGCTTACCACCAAAGCCAACCCTCCCATATAAGGATCTATTAGAACACACCCGATCCCTATAATAAGGCTGTCTCATTTAATTCAATCCCTAGAGAACTTATGGAGATTCAATACGCAAGCTACACATGTAGACGTTTACGCATGAACCCCCACTTCTCACATGAAATAAATGTTTGTTTTAAGAAATCATATCTATTAGAACTTATGAATAATAAATTAAGTAAGCTACACATGTAGACGTTTACCTAATAAATTATCCACTTCCAATAAAGGATCGCTTTGTGGAGGTCTTACTAAATTATGAGCTTAGTAATTTTTAGTTCATAAGGTTCAATTGCACAGATTATTTTATGTAGCCATAATTATAACATTGCTAAAATTCTATCATGCATGGCATGAGCCCCGAATTTATAGTTATAATTAATTACACGAAATAAATCACATAGCATGCTTTAAAGCTATAAATAAAAGCATTAAACGTGCTCCTATTATCTACAACATGCTTATATGCTGCGCAATTAGATTAAACATGTATATCATGCGAAGACAGATAATAAAGCAAATAAAAAAATGTCCTCGTGGCCCCATGATACGAAATAAAATTAATTCTAACTATTACAAGTTGAAATGAATAATACAGATCTTCGACTGGGCTCCCATTGCTAGGACTGAGACCTGAATTTATTTTCTGAATTTGGGCCTCCAAGATTTGATTTATCAGAAAATTGGACAACTTGGCCAGTTAACCAAATTGCGGGCCTAGGCACAAATTTCAAGCTTAATAGCCCGCGAGAACTTAGCCCGACGAGCCACCACCGGCGAACCAACGCCACTGGTGACTCGTCGCTGCCGTGAGGGCTCCCGGCATGTGCTCCTCTAGCCGTTGCCCGTTTCCTATGCCGCCGCCCTGGCTTGCCCCGATCGTTGCCCGAACTGCCGTTGATTTTTCTTCTCCATCGTCGGCCTCCGTGACTCACCAGAATCGCGCAAGAACAGAATCAGAAGCCCGTGCGAACCGCGAAAAAACCCTAGGGTTATTCCGCACTCGGATCGCGCGCCCAGCCTGTTGCCACCCCAGCCCGCGTCGCCGGTCACCCGAGCCACCGCCGCCACCATCTGCTCTGCCTGCCGACGTCGACTGAGGGGGGGGAGATGCTCTGCCATCGCGCGCGCAGGGTCGCGCAGACCTAGGGTTCCGTCGCGTCGCGCGCGCGCCCGCGTGCCCTGGCCGCACGCCGCCGTCCCGGCCATTTGCCCCGGCCTCCCTCGCGCTGTCGACCTCGCCCGGAGCCGCCGCACCAGCCCTGGCCGGCATCGGGCAGCGCAGCGCTTGCCTGCATGCGGGCGCGCGCTAAAACTCTAGGGTTTCCGTGCGCGGCTGCGCTGCCGCCGTTGCCCCGCCGCGCGCCCTGCTGCCGTGCCCCGCCGTGCCTGACCATCGTGCATGGCCTCGCTGTCGTGCCGGCACTGTCATGCGTCGTGCAGCCCTTCATTCTTCGTGTTCTTTGTTCTTCGTGTTCTTCGCGTTCTTCATTCTTCATTTTACAGATTTAATTTTTTGAAATAAAAGATTACATGGAATAATCCTAATTACAATCTAAATCTAACCACAGATTTATCTCGTGGGTGAAAAACGAATCCATATAAATGGAGGATTAACCCAAGAACCACGAGGACGAAAAACATACAATTCAATCCAAAACCATCCATGACATGCATTCAATAATAATAATCATGCAATTCATAGGCAATATTATTTTTCCGATAGAGCCAATTAATTAAACCTGGCTCTGATACCAAGTGAAGGGATTCGTGAACTGAATCACGAAGTCCGTTTGCCAAGGATCGTTAATTGGAATATCAAAATAAATTGCTATGCCTATGAATGATCCTAGCATGCTCCTATATTATTATGCATAAGAAGGTTTATGCGGAATACCTGGATTGATGAACTCTGAAGAAAGAGTGCGCGGAGATTCCCTTTGTTCTTCCCACGCACAAAGATTTAATTCCTAACAGATTGAGGAAATAAATCTTGAGAAAATAAAGCAATTATTTTCGAAAATAAGAAGAGAGAGAAGAAGAAAGATCCTCCTGATTTGATCTTCTGATCTGTATCCCAACTCGATCTGAAAATCTGGTGAAGATTCTCTATCAGATCCCTTGCCCGATTGAGAAGCAGAATTTCCTCCTCGTTCTCAGATCTAAGTCGATCACCACAGCTCCTAAATCCTGGTTTGCTGTGTGCAACTTATGATCTTGTGGTGTGTTGAGATCTGAGGAACTGAGGCCTATTTATAGGAAAATACTGGACTCCTATTGGGCTTGAGTTTCATGGGCCAGACCAGGGACCAGAATACCTCGGTAACGAGTTCCTGCAATATTTGTCAGAAAATAGGATTACATCCCAGTGGACTGCACCGGGTTCTCCCCAGCAAAACGGTGTAGCTGAAAGAAGAAATAGGACTCATCTAGAGATGGTAAGATCAATGATGAGTTATGCAAACTTACCAATTTCATTTTGGGGCTACGCATTGGAAACAGCAGCTTACGTGCTTAATGTGGTGCCTTCTAAATCAGTTCCCAAGACGTCTTATGAGCTCTTCCTTGGTCGCAAACCTAACTTAAGCAAGCTTCAAGGTCGTGGAACTTACGTTTCAACGATGTGATTAAATCCTATGGATTTGCATAGTTTGAAAACGAAAGTTGTGTTTACCGACTTTGTGTCAGTGGGAGAGTGGTCCTCCTTGCACTATATGTTGATGACATACTCTTATTTGGAAACAACGAGGGAGTGATGTCCGAAATCAAAGCTTGGTTATCCGAACAGTTCCAAATGAAGGATCTGGGAGAAGCTGGCTACATTCTTGGGATTAAGGTCTTACGAGATCGTAAGAGAAGAATGTTGAGCTAATCCCAGACATCCTATTTGGATACTGTGATAGCCCGGTTCAACATGCAACTCGCCAAGAAAGGCTTGCTACCTTTCAGACATGGCGTTCATCTTTCTAGTGGGCAGTGTCCTCAGACACAGCGGGAGAAAGATGAGATGAGTCTTGTACCATATGCTTCAGCAGTGGGTAGCCTCATGTATGCGATGCTGTGTTCCAGGCCAGATATCTGTTATGCCATTGGCATGGTCGCAAGATATCAGTCTAACCCTGGACAGGCGCACTGGACTATTGTAAAGCACATCCTCAAGTATTTGAAAAGAACTAGGAATTTCTGCCTAGTTTATCAAAGTGAGGATTTGTGCCCTGTGGGTTATACAGACTCGGATTTCCAAGGAGACCAGGATGAGAAGAAATCGACCACATGATATGTGTTTACCCTGGGAAGTGGAATATGTCGCCGCCTTTGACGCCTCGAAAGAGTGGGTATGGGTACGGAACTACCTTTTAGAGTTGGGCGTGATCCCGAGTTTGCCGAGGAGCATCATAATTTATTGTGATAACTCTGGTGCAGTGGCAAACTCAAAGGAAGTGCGGTCTCACAGGGCAAGCAAACACATAGAGAGAAAGTACCAAATCATACGAGAAATTGTATCGAGGGGCGATGTGGTGATTAAGAAGATTGACACTGTTGACAATCTTGTTGATCCATTTACAAAGAGCTTGCCGCTGAAAGTTTACGAAAGACATATTCGTGAGCTGTGTCTGAGGTGGATACCGACCACTGACAGTGGTTAAAGAGACAGCAGACTAGATAGACGGACTGTATACTCTGTAATAGCTTAGTTATGCTTTGAGTATAACTGGGAGATTGATGGGTTTTGTATACTGAAAGCATTTATTATAATGAGTATACAATGGTTTATTTCTCCTATCTGTTAACAATCTTACATGTATGAACAATGGTATCCTCTTGTCTCAACGATAGGGATGATCATACAGCGTGTTGTAGATCGCAGAAGACAGTATGATCACTTGACCTAGTGAGACATAAACCTGATCATAGCAGAGACAGCGTATGAGGATACGTCTGTCCGGATGGCTGCGGCATTGTCGGAATAAGTAGTCTGTCTTGGTTACTTGACATGCTGGTACGCAGAGGTGGCGTATTGATGGACCGCAGTGAGATGTATTCGTCTGTCTGACATCAGCGAATACAAGATCTCGTTATATTGAATGTGTCCAAACCCTAACGAAGGTTCAGAGGTTTGCACAGGTTGACTGTTGCTTTGACTTGCCATGGTGGAGAGCCTAAGTAACGTGCTCGTATATCCGCATCTTGGGTAACAGCAGTTAGTGTAGTACCGCCTGAGACTGGGTTTAGGTAACCATATCCGAGTAATAGAATGGGGACATTCCCTGAGGAGCTCAATAACATTCATCATGTCAAAGTCCTGCATGCTGATTAAGTTCAGGCACGAGTGATAAGGATTGAGTGGTACTACTTAGGAATAATAAGATATTAATTAATTGTAGTTAGAGCTTGTCAGAGGCTCCGATTAATTAATGGATGTCCGGTAACCTTGAATATGGGGACTCTCAATTAATGCAGCCCGTTCTCATAACGTGGTAATAAAGGGGTAGGTCAGTATTAATTCTGTGGTGAAAAAGAATTAATATTAATTAATTAATTGTGTCCTGGGTTGTGTACATGGGAATTAATTAATTTATAGGCCACTTTATTATTTGTATTAGGTCCCAGGTTTGGCCCAAATAAATATGCTGAATTGAGCCCAGGAGCCCATTAGGGTTTACAACCCTAGGTCTATAAATAGACAGCTCTCTCTCATAAGTTATAACAGAGTTGAAAAACCCTAAACCTAGAGAGAGAGATTGTGGGCCCCGTTTTCAAGGAAAAAGGAGTAGAATTTTGATTTTGGTCCTGCTCAAGCCACAGATCTACGGAGTCCTCACCAGTAGTAGATCTGAACAGCATTGGGACACAGCCCTGAAGATCTGATCTGGAGAACAAGATTTTCTTTTCTTCTTCTTTGTTGTTTTCAATTTTATCTTAGAAATTAGATCTCTAATTTCTGTTCCCGCAGACAAAATCGGATTGCATGGTTGAATTGAAGTTGGAAATTCAAACGCAAAAGATCGGTACAGACACTACGGAGTTACGGTAATCTCTCAATCCACAAATCTGAGTATTAAAGTCATAGGAGCATGCTAGGGTTTATCATGTATTTAATTATGCACAATATCCATAAATCGATCCGGTTCAGTTTGGTTTTGGTGATTCGGTTCACGGGAAAACCCTACAGCTCTATATTCAGATGAAGCTTAGAGAAATTGTAGATCAGCTTGTCTCCAAAGAGAGTGCATTGGAGCTGGAGAAATGGGCCTTCTGTTTTCTTTTTCGGTGAGAGGTTGTCAATCCCAGTCTTCAATCTGTAGGCTTTGATCTTCATTACCCTTTTCTTCACGAGCTTAACTTTTAATTGGCTAAACCTCGGATTCCTGCACCTAATCCATTCATTAGCTCATGCTTCCTTGGATCTCCAAAAGGTGAGCCCCAATCGGGCATTTAGAATAACACGTTCTTCATGATGGAGCTGATGAGTGCAGAAATCATAAGTCCCCCATTTTCAGATTTCATCCTGCAGCAGTGGTGAGACTAGAGAATCTACAAGAAGATATTTGGCATATATTGTGCCAATTTCTTCATCCACCAGCTTCTCCACATACTTCGTGATATCATCAACTTGAAGGAAAATGTTATCATTGTCCTCCGCGAGGTGATGAAGAGGAGTGCACCTGCTTCGAATCCTCTGGGCTGAGATTGCTGGATGAGGTAGACGATTATCCCAAGGATATCGTGCCTTGACCCGGGCTAGGTGTTCCTCCCTTGTCTCTAGCAGCTCTTCCTATTCATCATCTTCATCCTCATCTTCGTCAACTTCAGCCTCTTGAGCATCAGCCTTTGCTTCTGCTTCCTGAACTGATGTGCTTGCCTTCTCATGGACTGATGTGCTCGCTTCTTCATGCACAGATAAGTCAAATTGTTGCAACAGGTTTTGCGGCACAAGTTCGCAAGTGCCTGCTGTTGGGTTTTGTATACTAAAAGTATTTATTACAATGTGTATACATTCAATATTATCTCCTATTTTAAAACAAACTTACATGTGAGAACAATGGTATCCTCTTATCTCGTTGATAGGGAGATCATGATGGATTTATATACTGAAAGCATTATGATTGGTATATTATGTACTAGGTCGATTGGTTAATATACTGGGAATCATAAATGTTGTATGTTCATCTCCTGTCTGAATTAACAAACATGTGTCGCAAACGCAATTATCCTCTTATTTCGTCGATAGGGAGATCATACGGTGTGTAGTAGATCACGGAAGATCGTATGGATCGTTTGACCTAGCGAGATATAAATAGTTATCACAGCTGAGACAGTTCTAAGATAAACTGTCGATGTAGGGTGCAACATACGCGGTAATAAGCATCTTATCTTGGTATGCTGGTGTGGGCACACATTGATAAGGACCTAAGTTGAGATCGATTCTTTTATCTGACATTAAAAGAATCTATATCTCTATGGCTTGATGAGATCCTAAACCTAAATGAAGGTATAGAAGTATATGCAGATTGTGTATCACTTTGAGTTGCAGTGAAAGGCTCTAGTTGAGCCTGTATATCTGTATCTTGGGTGATAACATTCTGTGTATGACTGTCTGATACTGGAACTAGGTAACCACATCCTATATAGAATGGTGACATTCCCTGAGCAGCTCAAAAGGTTCGTTATGCTAAAGTCCTGCATGCTGATTAAGTTCAAGCATAAGTGAAAAGGTTTGAGTGGATTAACTCACGAATATAAGCTGTTAATTAAATTAAATAGCTTGTCAGAGCTTAAATTAATTAACGAATGTCTGTAACCTTAAATGTGGGGATAAATCGAGCCCATGCAACCCGTACCTCAAAATGTGGTAGGAAATAGGTAGGACAGTATTGATTCTCTGGTGGAATGAATCAATATTAATTAATTAATTATATTTTGGGTTGAATATGAGAATTAATTAATTGATATCCCTTATTTGCTATTTGCATTCTGGTCCCTGGTCTGGCCCATGAAAACTCAGGCCCAATAGAAGTCCAGTATTTTCCTATAAATAGGCTTCAGTTTCTCAGATCACAACACACCACAAGATCATATGCTGCACACATCAAATCATATTTTCGGAGCTGTGGTGATCGACTAAGATCTGAGAAACGAGGAGGAAATTCTGCTTCTCAACCGGGCAAGGAATCCGAAGGGAATCTTCACCAGATATTCGGATTGAGTTGGGTTAAAGATCAGAAGATCAGATCAGGAGGATCGTCTTCATTCTTCTCTCTTTTTCTTGTTTTCGAAAATTATTTATTAATTTTAATAGATTTAATTCCTTTTATCTGTTAGGAATTAATCTTTGTGCGCGGGAAAAGAGATCAAGATCAAATCTCTGCGCACTCGTTCTTCAGGTTTCTACAATCCAAGTATTCCGCATAAACCCCATTATGCATAATCAATAGGAGCATGCTAGGAATAATCATAGACATAGTAATTTATTTTTGATATTTCGATTATCGATCTTGGCAAATGGACTTCGTGATTCAGTTCACGAATCCCTTCAATTGGTATCAGAGCCAGGTTGATTAATTGGCTCTTTCAGGAAAAATAATATTGCCTATGATTTGCATGATAATTATTATTGAATGAATGCATGAATGGTTTATGGATTGTATGTTTATGTTTTTGTTCCTCGTGGTTCTCGGGTTAATCCGCACTTTTATAAGGATTCATTTTTCACCCACGAGATAAATCTGTGGTTAGATTTAAATTCTAAATTTTATTAGGATGCAATTCCATGTAATTTTTCAATTTTAAAATTAAATCTGTAAAATGGAGAACGAAGAACACGAAGAACAAGGGAAGAACACGAAGAACGAAGGACAGCACGATAGCGCCGCGATCGCGCGCGGTAGGCCTCGGCGGCGACGTAGCCACTGCGAAACCCTAGGGTTTCCAGCACGCGACGGGTAGCAGCTGCACGGCCATAGGCCGGCCAGACAGGTGCAGCGGCCCCGGGACGACAGCGCGAGGCGACGGAGGCAGAGCTGGGATGGAGGCGAGGGCGTTCTGGGTGCGGCACAGCGGAACCCTAGGTTCCACGTGTGTGCGCAGGCACCTTGCGCGCGTGCTTGATCGCTAAATTATTTAACAGCGACTTAGCAAAGCTAATAATATAGCGGCAAATGAAATTATCGATCCCTCAGGGAAAGAAATAACGAATAATCTTTAAGTACTAAGTCAAACGTTCTTGAAAACATTGATTAGGAAAATCAGATAAAAAGTTTTGTTGTTTTGAAAATCGCAGTATTTGCTAATGGAAATTAAACAGGAAATGAAAAAGCTTTTGAAGTCAAATAAGAGAAGCACAGATTCCAGGGATATCTACCTATCAAGTATGACATGTATGAATAAATTGATTAATTCCCAATTTTAATTCCTCTTCATAGTGAAA